>JASDQU010375645.1:0-11265 GCA_032191745.1 Picea mariana
AATGATTCGAAGATAAAATTGAGAGAAATTGTTAACAATTTACAATAACTGATTCACCCCCCCCCCCTCTCAGTTATTTCATACCTGTAACACTATAGAGTAATGAAAACATGATCATGAATCCTAACTAGTTGATGAACAAATGAAAAAATGTTGTGGTGTTCCTTCAACAACTGAGAAAAGGATGATGGCTACAGAGTAATGGGAAACTTGTAACGGAAAAAGTGAGTATATCCATAAGAGTTCTCAAAAGGAGGGGGGTCATGGGATGTTGTATGTTCAAGAACAAGGTGATAACAAGATGTAGGAGATATATGACTAAGTTATCGAGTTCAATTTTACTACAATTACTTGAAAAATAGATCCAATGTGATGTGTTATTACAAATGTAGAAAATTATGTATATGCATAAACAAATTATTAAATTAGATGCTCAAGAAATATTTCAATGGCTAAAATCTAGAAGAGAAGACTATGTATAAAGAACCAAACAAAGAAAACCATACTTAATGGCTCATAGATGTGTAGTGCTTAATGAATGTGGAAAATTGAATGTGTCCATAGAAAAAACACGGGCCATGATTAAGTGTTGAACAACCAAGTGATGTTACCATTGAGTAAATAAGAGAAGAAATGATAGTACTAATGTAGGACTAGACCTCGAGCAATGAATTTTGAAGTAGAGCAATTTTTTTTATCTAAGTCATTGAGGAAAGGAATGTTGCTTAACACCTTTGTTTGTTGAATAATGAAGAACCAATATTGAGCAAATCAATATTTGGAATGATTCTGTGTTAAGGAACCCCCCTCTTGCAAGAAAACCCGACCTCCTCAATATCAGATCTTGGGTGCAGGATCAAGGACTTGTTTCACTCTAGGATATCTCCACTTGGAGCGTCGACGAATCTTGGCTCAACTGGTAGATCCCAAACTGTCTGAGGCCTCGGGAGGAAGAAAAAACAGGCTCCTCTCCTCACTTCAGGTCTATGCGCCCATTGCTGCCACTGGCAAAGACATGAGAGGTTGGGGCTCAAAATCGGGCTTATACTCCTCAACCCAGAGTTATTCCCTCTACGGTGAAGTTCCAAACGTTCCCCCTAATCTTGTTGTTTGGAAACACATCTGGCATTTTAAAAGCCTTCCTAAAATCGACATTTTTATGTGGACTCTCACTCGTGGTAGTATTCTATCAGGGGAGAATCTGGAAAAAAAAAAGGCTTCCCAGGCCTCCATCGGTGCCCTCTATGTCGCTCTCATAAAGACAATTCAGAGAATCTTTTCCACAATTCATAGTTCCAGAGGGAGTAGTTCTAGAGGTCATAGTTCCAGAGGTCATAGTTCCAGAGGGCGTAGCTCTAGAGGTCACAATTCCACAGGTCATAGTTCCATAGGTAGTTCTAGAGGGCATAGCTCCAGAGGTCACAATTCCATAGGTCATAGTTCCACAGCTCATAGTTCCAGAGGGCATAGTTCTAGAGGTCATAGTCCCTGAGGTCATAGTTCCAAAGGGCGTAGTTCCACAAGTCATAGTTCCACAGGTGAAACATATGCCTCCTCTTCAGGAGCATCCTCATACATAGCCATAAAAATATCATTTTCCTTACACTTGTGCCTTGAAAAGTATTTTTAATCACAGTTATAGAAAATACCCTTGAGTTGACATTCAACCATTTCTTCCTAGGCTAATTTATTGATCTTGAGGGGAGTGGTAGGAGGGGCAGGATTGGTGGGTTTAGGGCGAGGAATAAAGGAGGGTTTTCTGGTTTGGGAGGAGATAATGTGTTGTACTTCCTTAGATCGTTTGGTAGATTCCAAACAAGTCTGGGGGCGAGCCATTAGGATGTGGGAACAAATTTCATCCTTTAGGCCACTGATACAACATTCTTGGAAGAATGCATCTGACATGCCCTCCATTTTGAAATCCAAGTGCTCAAAGACGACTATAAAGTCTTCCACTATGCCAGACTATTTCAACTTGGTGAGATGACATGAATGGTGGGGGGTTGGTGTCAAACCAAAAAAAGGCGGGGGATATCATTAAGGTGCTTGATTGTGAAAAATCTTCGTTTAGGTCCTCAAAATGGCTCGGGAAGTTTAGGAACTGAAAAAATGCTAAAAATAGTAAATTTCTAGAAGACTATTTTGAGCCAGTTGGAATAGGTGGGTGGCCACCGATATCCACCTAGATTAGGCGAGGCTGCACAGAAAAAATCTTACAATGGAGGGTATTACGTCAGATAGGGAAAAGAGAGGAATCTGTTGGAAAATTGGTTGTCAATGATGTCAACCCTAGAAGAAGTCTAGAAGCCTCTATAAGTGATGGGTATTTGAAGAAGTCTCCAAAGTGGTCCCCTTTTGGCATAGATTTAAGCATGGCCCTCACGGGAAGATGCTTCGAATAAGTCTAGAAGAATCCCTAGAAATATGGTTAAATGGTTAAGTGGTTAGGAAGTCATGGAGGTGTGTTCATGAAGCCCAAAGTTGATTGAAGAAAAAGAGTATGAAGGACATTGCAAATTCATGTAAAACAACCATTGATTATTAGTCCTCGTCAAGCTGTCTCCAACGATAGGTGGCATGCCATGTGGTTCCTCAAGGTTGGGGAGTTATTCCCTATTAGATATGAAGTCTCAAAGTATGGTCAAGAAGCCTTGGATATAAGGTCAAGAAGTTATAAGTTTTCCCTAAAGTCAAGTAAAGGAGAAACAGTTGTTGCAAACAAGAAGTTACATGTTGAATCAAGGTCAAGTAAAGAAGGTACTTGGAAGGGTATAGATATCGATATATATACCAGTATATATACTAAGTATATATACCGATATATATATCGACACATATACCTAGTATATGTCAATATATATATTAGGTATATGTGTCGATATATATACTCGGTATAAATACCAGTATATATACTCGTATTATATTCATAGAGGCAGCAATGGAATCCATTAAAGGGAAAGGATTTTGTGTGTTTGAAGAACAATTCACATACACAAGGATTTTTTGTTTCTAGGGGAATTCACATACATAAGTACCCACATTTGAAATCACCTCAATATGTGGATCTTCATGAATTGATTATTTCTTTCTCTTGGGTGAAATTTTGCTTCAGATGGTTGTCACCTTTCCTTCGACAAGAGATTATTTGTTGTCGTATCCCCCTTGCAAAATTTCTTGCACCCTACTAAATAATATGGGGTAACTGATGGGTAACATGTTGGCTACAAAAATTCCTTCTAGGTCAAAGCCTCCAATTACCTCAACTTCTTTCTTAACAAGGACTCGAAGAATCCAACCATTTCAATGAGCTCTTGACGATAATCCCAGAAATTTTGAGTTGCATAGTGATAAATTTCCTCTTTCTTTTATTGTCGAAGAATAGGGACCGTGTCTTGCATTGTCTACATATCTCATACACTAAAACTAAGTCACACATGAATCAAGGAAGAAGCGGTAAATCCTTATGTATGCGAATTATTCTTCAAACACATAGATTCCTTTCCCTTTAAGGGATTCCATCACTGCCTCTGTGACCTTGGTAGGCTCGGTTCCTATGAGCATACTTCTGCATTAGTATTTAAAGGATTAGTATATATAAATGATCAATATATATACCAGTATATATACTTAGTATATATACCAATATATATATTGAGTATATATACTGGTATATATACTGACACATATACCTAGTATATATATTGACATATACTAGGTATATGTGTCGGTATATATATATACTCAGTATATATACTTAATATATATACTAGGTATATGTGTGTCAGTATATATACCAGTATATATTACCGACATATATATTCTGGTATATATATTCAGTATATATACCAGTATATATACTAGGTATATATGTCGGTAATATATATTGAGTATATATAGCAGTATATATACTAGTATATATACTAGGTATATATGTCGATAATATATATTGGTATATATACTGAGTATATATACCGGTATATATATGCTAGGTATATGTGTCGGTATATATACTCAATATATACACTGAGTATATATATCAATATATATACTCAGTATATATATGAGTATATATATTCAATATATATATTCAGTATATATATTCATTATATATACCGACACATATACCTAGTATATGTCCAAATATATACTAGGTATTTACTCAGTTTATACTAGCAACGACATATTGAGTAACGACATATGTCCATATATATACTAGGTATATACTCAGTATATACTAGCAACGACATGAGAGCACTGTCATAACCCAAAGTTCGCTTATTATTTGGCAAAGCGAATCTGCCATTCCCTACACTTGTAGATGCATAAGAGAATGCAACAACCAATTCTGTAGCGACAACTTGAATGAGGCATGGAGATGAAGAACGACATCAACAACTTCTTCTACCATGGCACCTCGTGGCTCCTCCTCTTTAGCTTGTGGTGGGATTTCCATCTCTTTCCTTCCAAGTCCATTCAAATCAAAATCACACAGAGCGGGCGAGCAAATTCAAATTCAAATTATGGTGCCTTCTAAGAATTCAAAATTTAAACTCAGTTGTTGTATGGGTTAATGAGCATCCATCATGATGAGCTCATGGATCCATGGGTTTCGACAGGATGGTGGACATGCGAAATTGGCATGATGCATACCATCCATAGTTTGACTACGAAGTTACGTCGTACGGAGAACATAACAAGGCTAGAAAGCTACCTGTTAGAGGATCTGTCGAAATTAAGATCTTGGGAAGGAAAATTGCTCCCGAGTTAGCCTACTTTAAAAGAAAAGATGCAGATACAAAGATAGGACATGACCACTACAACAAGTACAACACCATCGCACCTCATATGTGCCGGTCGTTTTCTACGATCAACTTTACCCTACTTTACCCAGCTTTATTTCTCTCCTCTATGGTAAATAGTAAATGTTGTCTCATGTCCCGCACCTGGGAGAATGAGCCAAGCCCCACATTTTCCTGTCATGTGGTCCCTACCCCCGCACCGCACTGCACTGCACCTCCCTTTACTTTAGAAGCTAGGAGTAGGCTAACTCGGGAAAAATCTTCCCTCCCGAGCCGCCTTACTCCCTCACTTATTTGCTTGTGTTCTTCCACGAGGAATAAATACTCTGCTTAAATAAATACTCGAAAATCTATTTAGATAGAAGCGCTTAACCTAAGGTTCAAAGGCATTGTCATGGCGAGGTGGGCAGAACTAGTTAAGCAAATGCTTCTTAAGCAAACACCGAAGGTCGCAACCAATGCGCGGCGTAAACTTCTGCGCGTGTCTGCGAGTCTGCGGAATGCGGATCCACCTGCCTACATTCCCAATTTTGTGTCACTAGGGCCAAACCATTTTCGTAAACCTGAGACAGATTCTCAGTGTGATGACTTGATGATGATCTCGACCAACGAGGGGTACAAGGTGAAGTCTGCGGCCATACTCTGGCACAAACTGATGAACATCCAGACCAAGAGRYTGAGCTTGGAYGATATGGTTAATGATATCGAAGAGATGCGRCCGCATATCGAGAGTTTCTATGAYTGGTCTAACACCGACAWTGAGTACCGYAATSATCTTGGTCTTATGATGGCGGYAGATTGCTTCTTTATTCTGCAATTCTTATTTGGTCATGATCGCCGTGCCCACGGCATCCAAATAAAGTGCGACATTCTGAAGCTGGAGAATCAGATCCCGCTATCTGTGCTGAAACTAGTTTTTGACAAGGTGAAAAAAGCTTTACTCCACCCTCATCTCTATCACGATATATATAATAAAGAAGCATGTAGAATAAACAGACTTCTGGTGGAGAAGGCGTACAAAGAGTTGTGTCCGTTCGACATAACACCGGATGATATACAAACTGACGAGCCTCATTTGCTGGCTTGTATTCACGCAATCGTTTTGCAATTCCTGCAAATCCAACAGGACTCGCAGGACGAAAGGAAGCCGCATTTGCTCGGTTGCGTTCCAAAGCCAAGTCGACCTCAAATCATCTCCAACTGTCTCCAAGTGCGCGCACTTGAAAAGATTTGCAGGATCTTCGTTAAGTTTTTCTCGGCTTATAAACCTGGGGATTTTCCCATCAAAGGATACACCGCCGAGGAGCTGGCAAAGGCGGGGATTAAGTTCAAATCGTTCTCCAAGCCGTCAGAATACATCTGGTTTGACAAATATTCCCAGAAACTGTATCTTCCACGGATGACTGTAACATCCCCTACGCAGACTGAAGTGTTCTTTAAGAACCTGCTTGCATTCGAGTTCAATGGTGATGACGCCCGTAGCCACCATGTGAGACATTTCGTTCAGCTGATGGACGCGCTCATCGACACTTCCCAGGACGTTCGCAGGCTGAGGAAGGCTCATGTCATTTGTCTTAGAAGTGCGTTATCTGACAAAAAATTAGCCAAGATCTGGGACAGCATGCATAAGCCCTTCTCCACTGGCCACCTCGAGCCTCCAGAGGAGCTCAAACAAGCACTCGACGATGTGCTTATCACCCACTGTTGCACCATCAAATGCAAAATTTGGCTTTCTGAACAGTTTTTTGGAGTAATTAATTTCTGCTTCTCTAAAGTAGGACTTGCTCCCCTAAAGTAGGACTTCATATGTTATATTGTTCATCGTATTATTATTATTAAGATTGTGGTTTGTTAATTGTAATATAGAGACTATAGAGAGTGATTTGATTTGTTATTTAGGAGTTTATTGTAACTAAGATCTGTAGCTTTTTATCCTACTGATTATTTTTCAAAAGCTTTATTTTGGCGAGAGACAATCTTTTAATTTCTTTTTACTAACAGACTGTAAATATATGTCGTGTACGACACGGATCAAAAGGAAAAAAGATTTGTTTGCGCTGTTAATCAAAATTTAATTAATGGCAAGTCTTTTTAAAGTCTTTTTAAAGAGGTTTACTTGCTCTTCAATCAAGAGATATTTTTTTTTTAAGTTTTATCAATAAGATTTTATTAGGTTGAAAGGTGTACACTTATTGATAATGGGCACAATTAATCACTTTTTAATTTAAAATTCTAATTTTATGGCTAATAATTAAAGATGTTGGCATATTCTTAGTCTCAATGGATAAATTTAATGCTCATAACTTCTTTGCATTTCTGAATACTTAGGTTACCTTGTTTACTTTTTCACATTTGCTTAATATGATTAAGAAATTACTTCTCTAACCATTGATTGACAAGTTAACTGATTAAAAAAAATTAATATGTATAAAACTTTGCATTGCCACGTTACTTGAGATTAAACGTTTGTAGGCTACAGCAATGGTCGCTGGACGCAGTGGAAGCTGGGCGTTGTTTCGACTAGCATGGCGGCGTTTCAGTGGCCGAGCATTCTCCAGCGGCGAGTCGACTGTGCTAGTTTGGTTATATCGGTTAATTACTCTGGATTACTATTATTTTTAATGCAGAAGCATAAGCATCTCGAGATGTAGGATAATCAATAACAAAAATGTGCTGTTAAAACAAACTTGACAGAAATGTGCAGAAATGTGCTGTTAAAACAAATTATGATGTTAAAGTGACTGGTTCGAAACTTGGTGTGACTCTATCCTCCTCCCATCAACACTCTGGAAAACGACGTCGTGGTTGAATATGCAATCCTGCCCTCCCATCAAGCTTTCAAATTTTGCCCTGGTTGAATCGTGAGGAAGGACTCACGGAGAGGTTGAATGAGAAGCTTGGTTTAATCTACCGTATGTATTCCCTTTTAATCTCAGCCGTCCACGGAGTTTTCTTGAGGAGGTCCGACTGACTTCTCAATAGCAACACTCTGGAATAACGCGGGGAAATGAAATGTCTTTTATTCAACTTTGTGCGGCCATTAACGTGGTGAGAGAGATGTTACATGTAACAGTTATGGCGAGGAGTTCTCTATGTGATTATAGTCCTTGCAGTGACTGGGTTAGTTTCCCCACCTAGATAGGTTAGTTTCCCCACCTAGATACTTACATGTGTGTGAGAAAGTAGAGACAATTCCAAATGAAAGAAAATAGTAAGGTAAAATTGTGAAGAAATGGAGATTGCATTAATTTTATATATGATAATTTTATATATAGGGGGCCATATTAGAACAAGAATATGAGTGTTCATCTAGCTGTTGAAGAAGTTTAACCAGCTTAAAAAAAATAATGGTAAAGGATTTGAAATATTTGATTATTAAGAGAATTTTGAAGAAATATAATTAAAAATTAAAAAAAATAATTGTAAAGGATTTGAAATATTTGATTATTAAGGGAATTTTGAAGAAATATAATTAAAAATTATGAAAAAATTGTAAAGGTTTTTGATATACTTGGTTATTGAAGAATTTTGAAGAATTATAATAAATTTTTTTGAGTTAGTTATCAAATGTAATTACTAAAAAAAACTTGTATTTGGAAAAATAAAAATAAAAGTAATTTTTTATAATAAATAATAATATAGTTTTTTTTTAAGATAATTGATCATAAAATCAAACTAATATATATACATGTTCACTTTAGAAAATATGTATTGAATACACGCATTATTCAAGGTATTTTTATAATGAACTTGGATATGGTGTAAGAAGATAAAAATTTATTAAATTGAATTAGCTTTTGTAAATAATTATGTGATTTTTTTTTTTTTAAAGTATAATGTTATTTTTCAACAAAATAAAGGTATTTTTTTTGTTCCTGGAGGTATTGAGTACCTTAACAATGGAATTTCATGAACCCATTTTTCTAGTGGTGTATTTTTTGGAATCCTCTAGTGCTACATATAACTTATTTTAGAAATGTTTAAGCCAACAAAAAGTTATAGCAGAAATAAGAGAGGTATATATTCTAGGATTTTTGTATATGCTAAAACTGAAATAGATTAAAAATAATAAACAATATTAATTAAAAAAAATTATATATTTGCAATCTGCATAGTCGACTCTATATATGTTTATAGTTTCATAAACAACTGAATTGTGCAGGCTATAGAAAAATAACGTAAAAAATACATATATAGAGAGGTATTTTCAAAAATGAAGGTTTTTATCAATTTGCACACTGAACCACCAGGTTTTTCATCCCAAACGTAAATTCAAGGAAACCAAGTCAGTATACACGTATGCTAAAGTTGTCAATCCTACCCCAAAAAAATGAATTTGAAAGAACGTGCATGCATTCTTAATAGTGTGTGCACGTTCTTAGTAGCGTGCATGCGCTCTAGGAATGTGCACATGTTCTTAACAATGCACATGTGCTCTAGGAACGCACACACATTGATCCAGGTGGATATCGGTGGCCACCCACCTTTTCCACGGGCTCGAAAAACAGTTTTCCATCTTGGTCGTTTTTTAGGTTCCAAACTTCCAAGGCCGTTTTGAGGCCCTAAACGACGTTTTTTGCGGATTTGGGGCCCACGTAACTGTCAAAAGCACTAACCCGGGCTAGTTGAAAATCGTTCTTCTCAGTTAGACCTTTCCAACGGTGTATCGAGCCCTCTAAACGAAGATCGTATGCAAAAGTTACGCCCATCGGAGCCCGCAACCATTTTGTCTTTTCATCTTCCGGGGTTAGGGTTTTGGATTTTACTTATGTTAAAAAGGCCTTTAGAGCCTCATTGTAACGATCATCTTCTTGCGAATGAGAGTAGCCGTCACATCTCTTCTCAGAGATAATCTTCCACCATTCTAACAAGTTTTTCACTCTGTATTTTTACAGTCTTTGTACATTTTTGCTCATTAATCGAAATTGTATTACTGTATCTCTGTGTTTACGATTGCATCTTTGATACATTTATGTTATATTATTGGATATCTGAGATTTCTCTATATATTTCTTTATTATATCTCTGCTCTCATTTAGTGCCGAAAATAATCCAGATATGTGGTAACAGAGCAGGCTGTTCTTGATTGTTTTTTTCAGTGCATGTCCTCGCGAGGTCCGAGTATAGCAAGTTGGGTCTCGAGCTTGTCTCTATTGAAAACAATCGCTCTTGCACACCCAAGAAACCCTCCATGGTGGAAGAAAAGAAAAACAACGGATCAAACGATTCTATCAATCTGTTGCTTGAGCAAGCTCTCACGCGACAGAGGGACGAAATGATGAAGAAATTTTCCCACATCCTACAACGCCTGCCAATAGCAATAGACACATATTCATCAAACAACCACTTTGGAAGCACCTCTCCTTTCAAGGTACATGTTAATTTTGATATTCTTATATTTGAAGGTCAGATAGATGCAGATACCCTAGACAAATGGTTAAATGTGTTAGAAGGTTATTTCTTTTTTCACAATTTTTCCTTTAGAGAAAAGATCATCCTCGTGCTCCTTAAGGCACGAGGATGATTTGAAGGTGTTAAAGTATTAAATGGTGGAGGAATAAGGTTTTTTATTATATTTGAGAAATATAATATTGAAGTATGGAGGATGTTAAATGGTGGAAGAATAAGGTGGAGTAAACCTTTTTTATTAAATTTTTCTTTTTAAGGTGAATGTAATTTTTTGAAAATTACACAACATTATTTTTCCACATATTTTTTAAAAAAAGGTCTTGGATATTACAAAGAGTGGTGTTTGGTTCTTTTTATGTTTTTTTTAATGAAAAAGATGCAGAGTGCTAAGTTCGAAATTGAAAAGTTTAATGGCAAGAACAATTTCGAGATCTGGAAGGTTAAGATGCACGATCTGCTCGTGCAACAAGGCGTGGTGAAGGCGCTTTTGGGAAAAACAAAGCAGCCCACATCCATAACAAATGAAGACTGGGATGAGATGGATGCGAGAGCACTGAGTGCCATACGCCTGTGTTTGGCCGACGATGTATTGTTCAACATTGTTACAGAGAAGACAACAGCTGGTTTGTGGTCAAAGCTGGAAAGTTTGTACATGACAAAATCCTTGACAAACATGATCTTTCTGAAAAGACAACTGTATAGTTTGCGCATGAAGGAAGGTACGAAAATTGCCGATCATCTAAATACTTTCAATACGCTTTTAGTCCAGTTGAATAGCATGGGTGTGAAATTTGAATCCGAAGATAAGGCAATTACTTTATTGTGTTCTTTGCCCGCATCATGGGATCATTTCGTTACCTCTATTAGCTTCAGTTCAACAGAAACTATTGAGTTTGATGATACTGTTGGAGCTTTATTATCTGAGGAAACAAGGAGGAAATCAAATCAAGAAACCTCTACATCTGAGGCATTGGTGGTCAGAGGTAGACCAAAAGAAAGAGGACAGGGTCAGAGGGATTTTTCTCGATCAAAGTCGAAAGGCAGAAAGAGCAAACTC
>JASDQU010375652.1:0-11395 GCA_032191745.1 Picea mariana
TGCAAAATCTCAACATTGAAAATCTTAGACCTACCCCTATGTTACAAGGAAAATCTCTTTATGGCTAGGGGTAAACCACAACAAAAGGAACAACACCCAGAAATCAACTCTAGTCTCAAGTATGCTAGATAAATGGAAATTCTAACAAAAGGAAGGCTATAATCCTACCTCGTCTGGACGTTAGAATAATACCACGATTTATCTCACGATCCAACGCTTGAGACCTGCAACTTGTCCTCAACATCCAAGATACACAAGCATAAGGAAATTGTATAAAACGTTAGCATATAAACTAGTGTAATCCACTAACATCTATAACAAATATTCCCATGGAAATTAATACAAATATTTGTGACATATAATTAGATGAGAAAAGAGTATTTCTATTAATTTAATCAACAGAAGTACATAGGTGATAAATTTATGTAACGAGACGTATCATCACTGATAAACCAAGTCCCTCCACCTGGGCCTTCACCACTTCAATTCTCCACAAAGGAAAGCTCACAAATAGTACTTCTAAAGATAGGAAGCTTGGGGGATAAACACAAAATAATTTCAAACTTTCAAGAACAAAGGGATGTAAACTCAATATGAAGTGAAATTTCTCGAGGATGTCTTTTCTCTCAATGATGAATTAATCTTCAAGGCTTGTAAATGGCTCAATTTATAGCCTTCAAATGGAATGGAAGGGTCGATTCAGAGCATTTCCAGTCTATGAAAGGTCAAGGATCATATATCTCGTGACTTGGCATGGAAACCAGACATATTTTTAATTTTTTAGCACAAAACCCGATGTACGCGGGTTGTAATGGAGCAACCTATGTATACGTGAGTTGTCTAACTGTGGCCCACATATATGTACAAAATTTTGATTTTTTGACTCTGGAATGAGGAAAATGGGGAATTTGAGTGTGCAGAGGGAAAGGGAAGACCATCATAGCAAGATGCATGGAGTGTGGAAAAAATTGCTATAATAGATGCCCCCTAATGTGTGAGTTCAAAGAAGCAATCACGATGGCCTAAATACATTATAATTCCCAGAAGTGGAGTAGTCAAGACCCAACTGGAAGAATATATAACAAATAGTTGTTCATGGCCATGAATATGTAATACAAAGTGGACATATGCCATAGGATGTCATATTCATGAACAAGACATAGTGTAGTCTACTCTAAAAATAAACTAAAGATATTTGCATACAATGGAGTACAATCTGATATTCCATGATCATTGAAGTCATATAGGTACTGGTTCGATGAAAGAAAACAACATATATGGGATGTTGCTACTAAAAATTGGATCTCTTCTACACTATCTATCAAAGGTTCAAGTCTACATCATGTAAATAAAGGAGTTGAAGTTGAACACAATGAGGCTTTGTTTGATTACCAGTCATTGAGGTATACCATTAACAAACACGAGACAACCCACCGATAATGAAAGTAGGTGTCAAGGCACCGAGTACATTCAAAAAGTGTGAATAAAGGTGTTGAGGTCGAACACTTGAATAATCCATCGATCAGGGGACATTGATGTATTCCCAACTATCGATGGCACGAGAACTTGCCATTGATGATTGCAAGCCTCTAGGTACTCTTATGACTCTAGATATCGATTCCATAATAGATGAGATGAAGTTGATGGAACGAGACCCGCTGAAAGGAGATAATTAAGGCATCTCTCATCATTCAACGTGAGGTATTGTTGGATATAGCCGAATCAAGAAGAAAGGATATTTTTGGAAGAAAACCATGCAAGAGGAAAAAGACAGTTGGAAGGAAAAGAAGCATGCGTGCATGTATGGAAGACCTAACGACACTATGGTTAGGGTTTTTGTAATACATTGTAATGGATGGTGAGACAAAGATATAAATAAGTGTTACTTAGGACAAGGAGATATAGATACATATAGAGATAGAGATATAGATAGGGGAAGACGAAAAAGAAGAGAGAAACTGAGAGGAAGAGAATTGTAAGGACTGTGTAAGTCATTAAGCTAGTGAGCTAGAGAAGGCATGAGCGACTCGATCCCGAGGGTTATATCACGGGTTGAGGAGCCTGGTGTGATCTAGTCAGCCTTGCAGGGATTGAGGAGCCTATGGAGGAGAATAAGAACTAAGATTGTAACCACACGCGGCGTGGGAAACTTCTAAACTATAATAAAATCCTGAGAGCCAGATCTTTGTGGACGTAGCCCAGGAGGGGGTGAACCATGGTAACACTATGTTATGTGACTGAATGAATGTGTCTTTGCGCCTGATTATTTGATGAATGTTGAATGAATGAAGTAAGTAAGTAGATCTGGTATTTTACATGCATGCATAGAATGAATATTATAACTAGATGTTAAATGGACTGAATAAAGGTTACGACATACAAACATAGATCTTTCTCAATCCCAGGTTGCAAACACCTGAGTATTGCAGCCACCCATAGAGCTATCTCAGGTGAGACTATGCAATGCACTCTGTGTACGTCATTTCCTTCTGGGTTACCAGAGGGGTCGATACTATTTAAGGGATTTTGTTGGGAAGCTTGTTAGTTCTGAACCAGGGTCAATATGTAATGGTCAATGAGAAACATAATCCCTCTAGACCAATAAGAGTATATAGATAAAGGGAATAAACCAACAAATGGTTATGTTGTCGGTTGATTGGAAGGCAATGGGATTGAGCATATGAGATCTACAGAAGAAGTGTCAAAAGAATATGGGATCGGACGACCACAAGGTGAAAGAATGCGACTCTAAAAGGGGATGTTGAGACCGTGGAACCCATGAAGGCAGAGATCAAAAGTTGGTTGAAGACAAAAGAGATAGAGTTTGCGCAGAAAGATAACAAAAACCCGAATTTAACGCCACGCAAATATCTGGACAAGTATGTATTCACCGACTTGCATGAAGTATTTTTCTATGATTTCCCACACATATTGCAGGAGTGGATCAAGATATTGAAAGACAACCATCTAACGAATCGGATCAGACAACTAGTGTGGAATCCCGAAGATATCGCGCAGCTACAACGAGTTGATAATAATTTTACGGGCGCAGTAGGTTTCTGGCTAGACAACATTGTTTCTGGATTTATCACAGAGTTTGAAGCAAACACAGCAAAGTCATACAACACAGCTGAACAAGAATTATTGAAGGGAACTCGAGGTAGGTACATCGGATCATTATATACTTCCATTAAGATATTGTTATATAACAAAGGTGCAATGACAATGGAGTCAGACAACTAAACTTCCTTGCATGCATGGTGGAAGGGGGGAATCACTAACAGGAAAAGGAGAAATGGAGGGGATAAAGGAAAGAAGGAGGAGGCCTTGGACCCAATTATGATGGACGACGACCAAATAAAGCGGATCATGGCGACAGCTAGAAGGACGCGCAGTGGAGTACCCTACCAATATAAGGTGAACACCAAGAAGAGAGTCGTATCCATGAGAGAAGGCTTGGAAAATGATGAAGAGAAGGTAGAGGATCTTTAGGCTGTGGATCAGATTGAGGAAATTATACGCACAACATATGAGAGGAATACAAGAGGTCCAAGAGTGGAAGTAGAAGGAAACACTCCTATCGATATCAGTGTCAGTGTGGAACCCATAGACCCATGTGTGACTAATACACCAAGAAGAACACCACCGTTTAGATAACTGAATTTTAGGAGAAGGAAGACAGCAGGAAGTACATCTACACAAGGAAAAACAACTGGGGGAGCCAGTTCAAGAAGCAATAGTTAAGTATCTACACCGCGCGGAGGTAGTAGTTCAACATTCAATATGGCAGGACATGATCCAACCATCAGGTTACCAGAATTCAAAGGAGAAGCATCGGAGGACCCGTAAAAGCACATGTTTATCTGTGAAAATATTTGGGAAGAAAAACAGATCACAGATGAGGACACTAAACTTGAACAGTTAGTTATCACATTAAGAGATTGCACGCCGGATTGGTATTTGAGTTTAATTGCAAACAATTCGCTAGGGACAACCAGAATGATTGGAGATATCAAGAAGTTTTTGATAAACGAGTTCCAAAAGCCAAGTTTAGAGGATAAATACATGAACAAGATGATATAGATCAGATAGAAACTAGAAGAATCTGTATGGGAGATTGACCATAGATTCAAATGACTAAATGGAAATCTAAAACACGTCATGGCAGATATGCAGCATAGACACCTGTTCGTCAATTCACTGTCACCACACTTGAAATATACATTGTGACAACATAAGTTTTAGACACATGTAGAGGCTCTG
Organism: Picea mariana; assembly: GCA_032191745.1. Lineage (NCBI taxonomy): Eukaryota > Viridiplantae > Streptophyta > Pinopsida > Pinales > Pinaceae > Picea > Picea mariana. The sequence continues at coordinate 4,264 of JASDQU010375652.1, forward strand.
TCGGAAGCCCTGCAACTGGAAGAGAACTAATATTAGAAGACAGATCCATCCATCGAGGAGCTGAAGGAAAATCTGAATAATTTATCATTCCAGCTAAACTAGAACAAGAACAAGGAAAAAAGAGAAGTCATTTGGTGTACCACATGTAGGACAGAAGGACACCATAAGAATGAATGTCCAACATTCACGCAGTACATGGCATCAGGAATGCCCAACCCGTTACCAACAGAAGGACTATGGTGTGAGATCTGTAAAAAACAGGGTCACGATCCATACCACTACCCAATGATGCATAAGTACCAGATAGTGTCGAAGAGATCGTATTGTAAATTTTGCAAGTTTGTAGGCCATGATGACAAAGATTATAGAACCATGGATTTGATGAGGGAAAGAACATCAGATGCATATAGGGTGCAGGCAGAAATGATGACTGGGAAATGTGCATCCCAGTTTAATCAAGTACCAACCCCGTACAACACTACGCAACAACAGTATAACATTGTGCAACAACCATACAACACTACGGAGCTGCAATATAACACCGTACAACCACACTTTAATACCGTCCAATATAACCGAGTGCCTCAGTATAACGCATTGTGAGGGGATCAAGCTGGCTACAGAGGCAGAGGAAGAGAAAGAGGCTTTAGAAGAGGTAGAGGACCGGCGGTATGTCACAATTGTCAACAACCAGGACATTATGCAAGAGAATGTCCACTTCCACCAGTGACCTATATGTATTGTCGTGCATCAGATCATGACAGGGAAGAATGTCCTACGCTATTAGGGAAGATCCAGAAAAAGAGGAATCAGAACAATCAAAATGTTCAATGGATTTCAGCAAAATTGAGGGATGAAGGAAGAAACATCAACATAGTTACACGCGGAGGAGATAAGACAGGAAACGATGTAGTACGACAAGAGCCAGCACAACACCAATGGGTGAAGAAGAATGTCGAACCAAGGAAGCAGTTTGACACGTAGAACGAGAAGGAGATATTCAAGCAAGCTAGACAATAATTCATGAGGCCAGAGATTGCATCGACATCAACCAAGCAGCATAGTAAGGAAGTACCAGAGTACGATATTCCTCCATCGTTCTATCACACCAAAGAAACATAGCCCCTAGGACAAGTAAGTACAATTAAAGGTTTTTTGCAATCATGTGTAAAACTACTCAATGATCCATTCTCTGTTAAAGTATTACAAAACATGCTAGAAAAAATGTAGCATAGAAGCAGAAGGAAAGTTAGAACAGAAAATAGTCAATCACCTATATACAAGGAGGAGAACAAGTAGAGAGTTCAGAATGAACGCCAACATTGGAGATTTCAACATGGGAGATATTATACTGGATTTAGGATCCGAAGTCAATGTATTACCCAAGAAGACATGGCAATGTATAGGAGAGCCCACATTAGGATATTCACCAGTTCAACTAAAACTAGCAAATCAACACAGATTTCTACCAATTGTGATGCAGGAGCATCGTAAACAGCTAGCCAAGCGAGCATGAAGGTGGAAGACAATTGAAGAAGCGCAACACACATTTTGCACATGTTGAAATGTTTTGAAGAAATTAATGAACAAATGTTAGTGTAGTAGTTAAGGGAAATGTACTTCCATGTTGTAAACAGATCTTGAGCGATTTGCTCTCATCTGTCAATGTAAAAGGCATTTAAGCCCAGTTAATGAAATTAGGTAGATTTGAATTCATAGATTAGACAGTTAGAGCATAGGAGGGAGAATGGATATAGACACCCTCACCTTTGTATCATGTGATTTTTTGGTTGTTGTATCATTAGCATAGAGAAGGAGAAGAGAGTTGTAGCAAAGAGTTGTAGAGAAGAACCCATGTACAGAAGTAATTGAGTTAATATATGAAGCTTTGACTTAGATTTCATGGTTTTATGATGTGTATTGTTTACATATGATGAATGGTATGCTTATAGTTGATTTATTTCTTTGTTTATGCATTTGTTTCAACGTTGTATTGAATGTGTGATTTCATGTTGAATGTATGAAGTCTGAGAGAGAAAGAGAATGAGTTTCAATTGTTTCTCATTCTAAGAGAGTTCCTGCAAGGAGTGCAGTGAAATGTCCACAAGGTGTGTGTTGACAAGGGTTCTGAGTTTTATCTCAGAAAGCTCAGGAGGGATACCGTTGTTCTCATTCCAGCAAAAGTGCAGGTGAAGCACAGAAGCCGTGAAAGGTGTGTGCAGGCTAGTTGAGGCCTTAGAACTTATCAACTAAGGTTGAAAGGTTGAAGGATTGCTCTTGCAGAAAGTGCACAGAGTCGAAAGATCAAATACCCAGGAGTATTTGAAAGTTTTCTGCAAAGAGTATGAGCAGGAACCCTTTTTAAGGCTTGAGTTGCAAGTGAAAGCTCAGGAGGGATAACACCTTTGAACACTTCAAATGAGGATGGAGATTGAAATACTTCAAAGGGAGACGAGGAAGCGAAATCATCACGCAGAAGGTTAAGTCTCGGGGAAAGAACATTGGCTCGTTTCACAAAGATTCTTGAGGAAGAAATCGAACGGTCAGAATTCTCTGTGGAGAACTCACAAAGTTGCAAGGACCGTAGGATCCAGAGGAGTTGCAGGGTGGATAAGGTTTGGACGAACCCATTACATTGGTGTCAAGGATCAACGAGGATCGTCGATCGTAGTCAGTTTGGGCTGTCAGATCATTTCACGAACTCATGGTTCGTGAGTTTGGAGGTGGAAGACCAAACTCTTGGAGTCGCGAAGTCCCAAGTTGCGAGAAGTGGAGGAAGAGATCCAGACCGTTGGATCCAAGCCGTGGGAGAACCATCAGATCTGAGTCTTCACAGGGTATCGCATATCGTAAGTTTGGAGGATGAACCAAATCCTTTGGTTGTGTGAATTCCCGAATAGCAAGAAGTAGGGGCAACCATTGGATCCGAACAAGGAGGAACGACCATTGGATCAGAACCTCTTCACTATATCATGTATCGGGGTTTCGGATATTGGGAGGAATTAGTTTCAACTGTAGAAGTCGCAAAGTGTCAAGGACCGAGATTTTAGGTGGACATGTGGTGAGACCATCAAGTGGGGACCGCGTGGTTGATAGATAGACACTCATTTCCTGGGAAGGAGTCAACACCCTGTTGACTTCTCGTGCTTAAGATTCTCGTGAGAAAGGATTACAAAGGCTCAACAACTCAAGTCATGAAGTTGTGAGTTCCAAGAAGCGTTGAAGGAGTCAACCCTTCTCTGACTTTCGTGTCTCGGGATTTCATAAAAGAAGGGCCCGGAGGTTCAACCTTCCAACTTGCGAACTCATGAGTTGCGAGTGAGACTAGTGGTTATCCCTAGCCGGTGGTTACGCATGGAGGTGCTAACAAGGAGGAACCTTATCCCGTCGCATCTTAGGTATCGACGTTGGGTGAAGAAAGAGTCGAGGGTCTTCAACCCGCGAACACGCGAGTTACAAAAGGCACTTGCACAAGGACCAAGTCATGGTCGTATGGAAGTGTAAGGCTCGCCCTTGGTGTTAGTTGATCAAGGCGAGTTTTCACAAGGACCTGTGGATCGGATTTGTTAAAGGTTTCAGCAGGGATCCAAAGAAGTTGCTTCATCTTAAGGAGAATTTAGAACGATCTTGAGTGGATCTTGACCCAAGGGTTGGGTTCTGCACCAATTGTGGTATCAGAGCATAGAACAAGTCTTTGCTTTATGTAGTAGAGAAAAGAGGAACATTTTACAGCCATGCCACCAAGAAGAAGAGACAAACCAATGCCTAATCCAGCAGTGAAAAGAGAAATGCACGAATTACGTGCTAGACTCGATGCCATGGAGACAACACAGAGGCGCACAATTGATGCTGGGGATATCAATGAAGCTGAAAGTGAAAATAAAGCTGGAAATGAAGGAGAAGAAGTCACAGTCGAAGATGCTGCAGATGAACGCATATTCAGGGTTGTTGCAAGGATAGGTGCCAGAGCAAAAATGGAGATTCCCATGTATGAGGGAAACCTGGATGTTGAAGAGCTTCTAGACTGGATTAGAGCTCGAGATAAATACTTCGACTATGAGGATGTCGAGGAAGACAAGAAAGTCAAACATGTCATTACTAGACTTAAAGGGCATGCAACACTATGGTGGGATGAACTGCAGGCTGACAGACGCTGCAAAGGCAAGCAGAAAATCAAGAGCTGGGATAGAATGGTCACAAAGATGAAAGCCAAATTTATACCCAAGGATTATCAAATCACTCTGTTTCAGAGGATGCAGAATTTGAGACAGAAGCTGATGTCAGTGAAAGAATACACTAAAGAGTTCTACAAGATAAACATCAGAGAAGGTCATCGGGAAAGCGATGATGAAAAAGTTGTCAGGTACATGAATGGTCTGCGATATGACATTCAAGATGAGATGAGCATGATGACCATGTGAAATGTGGAAGATGCTTATCAGATGGCTCTGAAAGCTGAAGAGAAGATGAGCTGAAAACAAGGTCAAAGAGGTCGAGGTAGAAGTCAGGTTAGAGGCAAAACAATTGCCCAAGACAGAACTCAAAGACCTAAATAAGAGGGAAAGAAACCTCAAACTCAACATGAGAGAGGAGGAAGCTCACCAAGAGGGTAGTATGCTAATAGAAATACTTTTCCTCGAACCAGAGGAAGAGGAAGAGGCAGAGGCGGTGAAGTAAAGTGCTTTTTCTGTGGAAAGATCAGACATAAATCCTATGAGTGTCCAGATAAGAAAAAAGATGGTGGTGAAACTCACATTGTTGAAGCTTAGGGATGGAATGTTGAGGCAGAAGATGTTGAGGGTGGAAGATATTTAATGATGAGGAAAGTTCTCTTGAAGCGGGAGAAGGAGGCAGAGAACCCAGCCCAAAGAAACAGTTTGTTTCGGACTACTTGCAAAACTAAAGACAAAGTATACAAAGTCATAGTAGACAGTGGTAGCACAGACAATCTCGTATCTATAGAGATGGTAGAAAAGATGGAGCTAGAAACTGTTGTACATCCAAGCCCATACAGAGTTTCGTGGCTACAAAAAAGACATCAGGTAAATGTCACTAAACAATGTTTAGTTGAATTTAAAATAGGAGGATATAAAGATGAAATATTATGTGATTTCATTCCCATGGATGTTTGTCATCTATTGTTGGGTAGACTGTGGAAATATGATAGGAATGTGATTCATGATGGGATAAAAAACACGTACTCTTGATTAAGGTTGGTTGTCATTGATGTCAACCCTTGAAGAAATCCCCGTAGCACAAAGGTTTGAGTAATGGACCCAATATTGTTTGATGTAAATATGACTCATTATTGTTTTTTCATGGTTGATAAGAAGTAAATATGGATGAACTCCAAAGTGGTCCCCTTATGGTTAAAGCCCTCACGGGAAGACGCTTTGTGGAGTAAGAGAACCCATGCTTATTTGTGGAATAATGAGATGAAGGAAAGTGAATTTATCAGGGGAAATATCCTATATGGATAGTGTTTGTCATGTCATTTCCGGTGGTATGTGGAACATCACATAATTCCTCACGGTTAGAGAGTTATGGCCATGAGAAGTTGGAGACCCCAGGTTTGGGTAATGAACCCAAGTTTGTTTGATCGGTAACGATATGAGTTATCAAAGTAATAAAAGTGGTTTAAGAGATTTTAAAAGGTAAATAATAAAGTGAAGTTATGAGTGTATTATAATTCAAAGTGAATACAAAATAAATAATTTCAATAATAAATTTAATGGAGAAATTAGAAGTGGACCCAACCCTAAAATAAGGAAAGTGGGCTAAGTGACCTAGAAGATGTTTTTAAGGAAGCTACTTGCAGAGTATAAATAAGAGGCAAGGCTCTCTCATTTGAAACACACTTGAGCATATTGAATATCTATAGGTGTTTGAGGTAACCAAAGGATATCTAAGCCGAAATTCTGAGGAAAGTGAAGAAAAGAAGGTCGAAATGCAAGGAAGGATAAATTCTTTTGATGGTGCTTTCTAAGGTATGTTATTTATAGGTCATCTCACCATTTTCGCTATAAATTTTTTTCTATAATGATTCAGATCCTGAAATTTCTATTCAAGTGATAAAACATATCCAAGTATTTTTGGTTAAAAATTCATCTTGTGGGTTGTTGTATTTTGGGAGTTACACTTCGTGGAAAATAGGGTTTGTGGCCAATCCTGAAACTAGTCAAAATCAAGTGTTTCAGGTAAAAACATCGTAACTTCTTCACAACAGATCCAAAAATTAGTGAGAAAAAATGTTTTGGTTAGGGTACAGTCTGTAGTATGTTGTGTAATAGTTTCAGATCATTTCATAAAACATTTTGCGCGGGGCACGCTCTACAAGGTCGCTCTTTAGAATAAGCCAGAATTTAGCAAGGTATGCCATTTTTGCTATAACTCCTTTTCTAAGAGGTTCCAAGTAGTGAAACTTGGAGAAATTGAATAAAACACACTGAATAACATTGTTTATCAATTTCAGATCTTTATACATTACAGGTTCAAAGTTATGATTACTTCAAGTTAGGGTTGTTGACTAATCCAAAACTAGGCATGTGAGACTAAAGAAAAGTTTGATGAAAATGTTAGTCTCTTGTTTTTAAAGTTAAGGAAGGTTTGCAGGAATGTGATCATATACACCGGGTCTATTACAGAGCTACAAATCATATTGGATGATGAAATTGATGAGGACTTTTGGTTGTGGTACATGTTGAGTACATGGTTGAGACAAGTAGTTGATGAGTTGGTGCACATACATGAGATGTATAGTTGATGATGTTGGTACATATTGATGAGTCATAGTTGATGAGTAGTTAACACATGATTGGTACATACTCGGTACCTGGTTGGATGCACTTGTTTTTTGCACAGGCTGGTTATAGGTTGGTGCATGGTTGATGCACTTGTTTTTGGTACAAGTTGATTACAGGTTGGTACATGGTTGGATGCACTTGTTTTTGGTACAGGTTGATTACAAGTTGGTGCATGGTTGATGAACTTGTTTTTGGTACAGGTTGGTACATGGTTGATGCACTTGTTTATGGTACAGGTTGGTGCATGGTTGATGCACTTGTTTAAGGTACAGGTTGATTACAGGTTGATGCATGGTTGATGCACTTGTTTATGGTACAGGTTGATTACA
>JASDQU010375653.1:0-11395 GCA_032191745.1 Picea mariana
TAGATGGATAGTGCTTGACATGCCATTTTCAGTGGTATGTGGAATGTCACATAACTCCTCACGGTTTGAGAGTTATGGTCTTATGAAGTTGGAGGACCCCCATATGAAGGCTTGAAGCCCCCAAGGTCAAAGAAGTAAAAGTGCTTGAAAAGAAGAAATCATTATTTAAATGATAAAGTAATGTGACAAAATCAAGATGGATTATTTAAATGATAAAGTAAAGTGACAAAATCAAGAAGGAATAATTAAATGATAAAGTATTGGAGAACTTTCTATTCATGGAAAGTGGTTAACCCTGAAATAAGGAAAATAGGTTAAGTGACCTAGAAATGAGTTAAGTAACCTAAAAATGGGTTAAGTGACCTAGAATATGAAATATAAATAAGAAGCTAGGATCTCTTGTAAATTGTACATTTGGTGAGAATCCTTTTAGTGGATCAATGGAGAGCTTCTTGGTAATATCTTTTGGAGTATTGATCGAGAGATTCTTGTGAGAGCATCTTATTGGTATGGATATCTTGAGAATGATTTAAAATCTATTCTGAGGAAGAGAGCGAGAGGAGGATCTCATGGACGCATCAAAGTTTTGGCAATGTCGGAGATCTTGACGGAAAAATTCTTGGATTCACAGAAAACCCTATTTTCTGATGCCCACACAGGCTGTCTGTGTATAGGGTGCATGTACACACGGGATGGTTGTGTATAGGGTGAGTGTACATGCGGGTTGACTGTGTACAGGGAGCGTGGACTGAATAACCTCATGGAGATTCGTGTTTGAGCTGGTTCCAAGCTCTTGGATGATGAGGCAGGTTCCAGATCTACATTCTATGGCCTTAGATCTATCACTAAGACACTGGTATGGTTACATTATTGTCTTGATAGATACTATTGTTTGATATGTTGTGAATTCTTAGGGCATTCTTGGTATGGCTTCTATGATGTGGCTCAGTTTGGTTGATTTGGTTAATGGAGTGAGCAACACTCTTGTGATTCAGTAGTGACATGATTGCTATGGTATACTAGTTATTTATACATGATTGAGATATCATTCATATTGATTTGTTGTGGAGCATGAGCAAGCTATTGGAGAGCTTGGATGTGTTGTGATTAGTTGTGGGTCAGTTTGGACAGTGGAAGACAGAAGAGAAAGTGATTGCAGGTTGCAGAGGATCTGAGCATGTGAAGAAAAGCAAAACCCTAGTTGCTAAGAAACATAAGCTTGTTGCATTATACACTGACCACATTCACACGTAGGCTGTAGTGAGCCAGAGTGCATGCACACACGGGTTGCACTACTGACAGGTCGCGTACCTATTGACAGATTGATATCTGTTGAGGATTGTTGCCTCATCTCAGTTGGTGCTGAGAATGTAAGATGAGTCTTGCATATAGAGTTGGTGATCTTGTAGAGTTGTACTCTATTCAGTTGTTTCTGATAAACCCAAGGATTGTAGTCCGTAATAAAAAGAAAATTGTACACACATCTTGTGTTCTTTGTGTCCATTGTGATGATGATTTGTTGATGATATATTGTTGATATATGTTGTTGATATGTGCCTACATCTAACTGGTTATAAATGTCAACAATGGGTAATGAATACATGTTGAATGCTAATTGATGAGTTTTGTGCAAGAGGAAAGTTTTGGGAGAAATATCCCCACACTCATTCACCCCCCCTCTAAGTGTGGTAGGTGTGTCCAACAACAAAGTCATTGATACCAAACAAACCGATCATTTTCTAAATACAAGCATGTAATACTTTCCTTTTGTAAGCTTGGCACTTGGTGTAGATAAAAGAATTGCTCCATATGGAATATCCATGTTATAGGATATTTACCATAAAAATTCCTCATATTTATATTTGGAACGAAGTAGTTCCTTAGTTCCAAATTGAATCCATGATGAAGTGGATCTTGGAGTAATAAATGATCATGATTATGAGATACATTATTTTTTCTCTCCAAATGTGACAAAATACTCCCCATATGTGATTGAGTCTCAACAACCTTGTTCTCCTTGTTTTCATGATTTCTTTGGCTATCCATATCCATATTAAGGATTTTCTGTAAGAGAATGGTTTCTATGGAATTTTGCATTTCATTCATGGATTTTTGCATTTCTTCCTTGTTTTCATCCATCTTATTTTTCACGTCATTCTTATTTTCATCCATCTTCTTTACCATTTCATCCATCTTATTGTCCATTTCATCCATATTATTTTTCATTGGATATTCTATTTCACTTTTAAAGTATTCCCGATAATGTGTTAAATCCACTTGTTTCAACATACTACCATTCATTTGATCAACTTGGTTCTTTAATTGGGTTACTCTATATTCTAAGTCTTCGCTTTCTTCTAAATTAATGCTTGAGTTTTTATGAGGAGTACCAATATGATTTATTGTAGAAACATTTTCCATATAACAAAATAATAATTCTCCTATTTTTCCTCATCACAAATTATGGATCACCAAAAACAAATCTTCCAATAAAAAGTTATTCCAATTGTAAGTTAACCTTTAAAACCCTAATTTRGAGACTAATTGGATGGTTGACCTTTGTCCTAATATATATATGAAATTTGAAGCCTTATAAGTCTAAAATTGTGGCCTATAGCACTATGATATGATTTCTTAAACTCCTAAAAWTTTCATAGTTTTCACCTTCATTGACAAAAAGTTATAGAAAAACTACCGAAATGACTTGTTTAAGACTAATTTTAGGATTAGTTAAAAAGCCCATATTTCAMAAGATACATAATTTGTAATTATTCATAGTATAAAAATTTTCCACATATTATTCKCTAGGTCACCTAAGGATTATGAAAATTTCAGAGTCCGAAACTTTACCAATTTTTTTTTAGAGCAAAAATTAAAAAAAAAATGATTTGTTTAAGACTAATTTCAAGACTAGTCACAAAAACTAGAATCCATAGATGATATCTAAAAAAAGTGTAACAAACCATACATTGAATTTTTTACCACATGTTCTTCACTATATTTCCTCGATCACCTAAACATTTTACAATCTGAAACATCCTAGAAAAAAAAGTTATAGAAAAAAGTCTAAAATGACTTTATTGAGGTAGCACAACCTTGAGATCGATGCTCAGATAATAAATTTTATGTACCAATGCCTTGAGAAGGATAACAATTCAATGAATAGAAATACACTTTGAGGGGGGAACTTCTGTTTACAATATATTCAATGTACAAATTAAAATGAGATGATCCTAAGAGTAGGTCACCTTCCTCTGTGTGTGTAGGAGACAAGAGGTACAATTATATTGAAAGGGTAGAATGAAAGGTTCTAGATGACCTACTAATATAAATCTAGAAATTTGATAACTCAATATATAGAGCTTAATAAGGGGTTTTATGATTAACATGGGGTTTTTTCTAGGGCTTAACATCACCGGGTTTTTATACTCCATTAGGTAGAGTCCGTTAACACTCATCTACTATACCATAGGGGGAAAGGCATTACATACACCATGACTCAATTATTTGGTTTCTTTCAATGAATGCAACCTAATTTAGCTAGAAATGTTCCACCATGTTGGAAAAGTGAGCTATGCAAGTTCATTGTGCCTTGGATATTTTGAAGACAGTCAGTCGACAATCAACTTACAAAGTTGAATGGGTGGTTGACTAAGGGAATTGGATTTTTTACTAAGCATTCAATTATTTGGGTAGCTAAAAGAACATATTCAACTACTGCATAGAACGAGGAAGAAATCAAGGGGTTTTTTGAATGCCTCACCACTTTATGTGTACATTGTCTTTCTCACTTCAAGAGAGTTGGTTACATATTGGTGCTATAAAAAGATGGCCCTATGGGTCGATCTAAGAACAAGTGTTGCATTGTGTTTTGTATGATAATATTTTGGTTTATTACATTGCTATGTATGTTGATCTATGATTGGTTTTGCTTAAGCGATGTAACAATTTCTTTAGACACCACCTCTCTCTTGGATCACTAGCTCTCCATTCTACCTAATCTTAGGATTGTCCAACATGGTTTCATGTTGTGAATCCTATTTATTGTAGGATATATTATTAGGTTGTTTATATATTGACAAAACCTCTATCATAAGCTAAATTTATGAAATTTTAAGTTATGCTTGAGCTTCAATAAATTGCAATTATGGGTGGGTGTGCATAAGTAATGTTCCCTTGGAAGGTCCAAATTCCGTGGGATTGGTGGGAACCAAATTTCAAAAACATAAGATTATAACTGGAAAATTTGTAATAGGTTCAAGTTCGACCATCAAATAAAACCACAAAATTGGGGCTTTATAAGATGTGTAAACTTAAAATTATCATAACTTTTTATTGGAAGCTTAGTTTGTGGTGATTGAAAAGAGGCTAGGAGGAATCATAGTAGACCACGCGGGTATCAATTTTGGTACCACTTTATAATAAGTTATTGAAGAAGGACCGTTATCATGGGGAGAAACAAGGTTTTTTTTTAGGAGAAATATAAGGGGAAGAACACACCAATCAAAATTATGGAATTCCTCATCAACTAGAAGAAATTGCTAATAAAATATGCAACTTGGAAGGATGATTTCTTCATATATAAGCATCCATAGTTAATCATGTGTTGAGGGAAATGCTTGTTTGAAAGGGTGGGGAATGTTAGTTCCCTAGGTCTTGGGTCATTACATTGTTATTTTTATATTAATGTTGTCATTATTGGTCAGCTTATTATTTGTAATTGTACCCTTCGTCTCCTATATATACCAAGGAGATCTAATATTAGGATAATCAAGAGTTATTTGTCAACATAAGGTGTAATAAATGTTTCCCCCTCGAAGTGGCATTGTTAGTCATTTATTTTTTATCATTCTCAAGGTGCAAAATTACTTATTCTTTCTATTCTTATGTTATTTGGGTTAATTGGACCCTTTTGTTGTCATTCATCTACACTTTTTTTTTTTATTTTATTTTATTTCCATCATCTGCTTTGGCCACCTTTGTCTAGCATTCTTCCCATTGATCTAGGAGGATCCAAAATTCTCACAGAGGTCTAGGGAGATCTGGAATTCTCATAGAAGTCCAGGAGGAATAAAATTTTGGTTGAGAGCTGGGAGGATCGAACTCGAGTCTCTCGCATGAAACCCCAACAATCTTACCATTACACCAATCATTTGTTACTTAACCATATACAATATTAAAGGTATTTAAGTTTCAAATAGATCCATTGGTGGAAATAAAAAGGATCGATATCTATCCACTGATCCCATGATATCCAATGTAACTGATGCATATGTTAGCATGGGGTTGTTAACTTTTAATTCCATACACTATATTTAATATATATAGTTCTAGCTAAAATGACAAAGGGGGAGAGGTTTGCGGGATTGAACCCATGAAAAAAGGAGAGAGGTCTACATGATTGAACACATGACAAAGGGGGAGAGGTCTGTGGGATTGAACCTATGACCTCATCCCACCTATATTAAAGCCTCCACCATTACACCAAAGGTGTCACTTGTTACATAATGTGAACAATATTATAATTAAGTCGATTTAGTGGGTTAACGTGAAGTTCGAGCAGGTAGTTAATCATGCACCATATTTAAATAGTGCGTGGATCGCGGTAGGGGATGCCATGATATGACAAAAAAAGTATGAATTTGGTCTTGAAGTTCATGCGAAAGGGTATAAATACTTGAGGATTTCATTGTAATGCATGCCAAGAAGTTCCTTAACATAATTATATGAATTTTATACTCATTTTTCTCAGAATTTCGCAAGGAATTCGATGGCATACTTTGTTTATAAGTTTGAGCAACGTGTAAAAAGGTCATTTTAAAAACAGAAGCATTTGATCATTAATAAAGAGGTCTCAATTGGAAGCAGACCCAAAGATGTAGCCCATATTTGGTGAACTTCGTTAATAAACTTGTGTATGTGATTATGGTATTGTTGTTCTATTTTTGCTCAGTTATATTGCAAGTTGTTTATCATTAAACAAGATTTGGATAGATAAATGGCTTCACATATATGATGCAATCAGTCAAATGATCATTATTATTTCGAGATCAAGTTAGATTATTATGCATATTAAATAATAATTAGCATCTAAGGATTTCTCAGATCAAGTTGGTATCAGAGAAGGTTTTGACAAGAGTTTGCTAGTGAATGCTTATAAGATCCATATTCAAGCTTGGTAAAGGAAAGATTGCAAGTTATAAGCTAGAGATTCAAAGGAGATTTCAAAAGAAAAATATGGCTTCTGAAGGAAAAGAAGGAGAAGATCCTCCCATGAGACCTGAGGAAGTTATGGCTACACTTCGCTCAATGAAGGAATTAATATAATATTTATATTGCATAATTCACAAGTCTAGTGACGAAGAATCTTCGGTAAAAGTTGAAGGAGGAGGTGAAACTGAAGAAACCTTTTCACCATCTTCCTCATCATCATCTACCAATGGATAAATTGAACATTATTCACATAAGAATAATTCCACTAAGAAGTATTCTCATGCTCATAATTTTCCTTTATTGAAATTAGATGTTAAGTTCAAATTGCCAATTTATGATGGAGAATTGAATGCAGAAAAGTTAGACAATTGGATCAGCAGATAGAGGTATATTGCAGGGTACAAAATATTGTGGAAGACACTACAAAGACAAAGTTGGACACTCTTCATCTGGGTGGCACAACCTTGATATGGTGGGAGAGTAAGACACAAGTTGATCTCGTTCAATGGGGTGAAGTAATTTCTTCTTGGGATGAATTTACTCTTGCAATAAGAAAACAATTTTATCCATTGGCTTTTGTGCAAATGAAAATAATGGAATAGAAACATCTCAGACAAGGAAAAGGGAAAAGTGTCTAAGTATATACATAGTAATTTAAGAAGAAAGCATTATCTTTAGGAATTCTGTTATATACTTGTGATACTCTTCTGAAGTATATTGGTGGCATGAACTCATATCTTTGATACACTATTTTGATGTTTAACTCTACTAACATTGATGAAGTGTTACTACAAGATACTCATCTAGATGCTAGTAAGGGGAAGCATGTGATTGAAGATAAGAATCCACATGAGTTCGAGAAGAAATTCAAAGAAAAATTGAAGAGTAAGAAGTCAACTATAATAAATAAAGCTAAATAAAAACCTAGATGTTCTCATTGTAAGAGAAGAGGACATGATGAAGCACAATGTTGGAATTTGCATCCAGAATTATGATCAATAGGATCTACGATCATATTTAGGAGATGAATTTAAGATCTTGGAAATAGGAAGCAAATGTATATCTACTAATAAATTTGATTCTTCAATTTAATATGCTAAATTGGAAAGTGTTATTGATCAAAATAAAAGAAGCGATATTTTTCATGTCAGGGTTATAGTAAAGCATACAAAGATAGATACTTTGTTCAATAGTGGATATAAAGTTAACTTAATATCTGAAGCAATTGTTAAGAAGCTAGGTTTAAAGACAACACCTTATAAAAAACCATATAGATTAGGTTGGGTTTGTGATGATGCTAAGTTGCAGGTGACGAAGCAGTGTAAGATCAGATTTGCAATTACATCTAAGTTATATGATGAGGTTGAGTTAGATGTTGTACCTATTGAAATTTGCGGCATTGTCTTGGGTAGTCCATATCCATTTGACATGAAATCTATATTTTATAGTGAATAGAATAAATATCACATTTTTAAGGATGGTATTGGATTTATTTTCAGATCTCATCGTATCAAAACTAATGTTTCTTTACTGAGCACAAGACAAATGAAGAGACTTGTGAATGTTAGTAAATATTTTGTTTTCATGGTGGTGAAACAAAAATAAGAAGACATATCAAATTATTTATCAGTTTGTGATCCAGATCATAAACATGAGTTGGTAAATATCATATCTAACTATGATGAATTATTTCAGGAACCGACGGGGTTTCCTCCTAAGAGGGAGGTCAAATATGAAATATACTTACAACAAGATGCTCCTCTTCCTAACATTGGTATGTATAGGCCATCAGTGCTAGAGAAAGTAGAGATAAAGAAGGAAGTTCGGGAGTTGCTCGATAAATGACTCATAAGTCCAAGTTCCTCTCCATGTGGTTCTCCTATTGTATTGATTTCAAAGAAAGATGTGATGTGGAGGATGTGTATTGAATTTTGAGCATTAAACAAGATAACGATAAAGAACATATATCATATTCATAGAATTGATGATTTGTTGGATCAATTAAAGAATGTTGTTTAATTCACTAAGCTAGACTTGAAAAGTGGTTACCATCATATCATAATTGCAAAAAGTGATATATGGAAAACTGCTTTCAAGACAAAGCATGGGTTGTTCGAATTGTTAGTTATTCCATTTGGTTTATGCAATGCACCTGCCACATTTATGAGGGTAATGAATGATGTGTTCAGGCCTTACATAGATGACTTTGTAATTGTCTACTTATATGATATTTTGATCTTTAGTCAAACATGGGAAAATCATAAATGTATGTCAAGGTAGTCATTGAACTCTTGAAGAAGGATAAGGTGTATATCAATATGCTAAATGCGATTTTGGAAAAACAATTATAGTATATGTGGGTTACATTGGAGGGAATGGTCAGCTAAAGATAGATCCTACAAAGGAAGAAGTTATTTGAGATGGTCCAATCCAATCACTTCTACAGGAGTCGGGAGCTTCTTAGAAGTAGTACAATACTAGAGGAAATTAATTGCTAATTTATCTTTCATAGAATCTCCTCTGCATGCATTAACAAGTGCAAAACAAATCCTTCAATGGGGAGGAAAGTAGCAAAAATTCTCCGAGACATTGAAGGAAAATATAAGAACCACACCATTTTTGGCCCTTCCAGATATACAACAACCATTTGAGATTCAAATCGATGCAAGTGGATATGCCATGGGAGTAGTCTTGATGCAACAAGGTAAACCTATATGTTATCATTCTGAGAATTTTACTCAAGCAACAATTAACAATCCAACATATGATAAGGAATTGTATGCGTTGGTACAAAGTGTTAAGAAATGGAAGCATGATTAATGGGAAAGGAGACAATAATTCATATAGATCATCATCCATTACAGTATTTGCAGTCGAAGAACAAGCTACAATTGTCACGACATTTAAGGTCGATGGGTTTCTTACAACAATTTCATTTGGTAATTAAGTATAAGAAATGTATTCATAACAAGGTTGCAGATATGTTATCAAGATTAGTGATAAATGCATCTACAATACTAAGGTATAATCCCTTAGCTCATGAAAGTTATGTTGAAAAATATACAGGGGATGATGAACTTAAATATGTGTATGAAGCATTAACTCACGTCAATCAAAAACTAGATTATCATATGCATGCAATTTTGTTATATCATCTTGGAAATTTTTGTATACCCAGGGATGAAAGAGAAAATGTAATTAGAGAAGCTCATACATCTCTAATTTCTGGTCATTTTTGGGTTGGAAGACAGTAGCACATTTACAAAGATATTGTTATTGGCCTCGAATGAATGATATTGTTTCCAAGTATATAAAAGGGTGTGTTATGTGTTCCACAAGAAAACCCAACAAAAAAAAGTTGGGATTATATATGCCACTTCCAGTACCTTCATAGCCATGGGAAAGTATCTCCATGGATTTTGTAGGGGGTTTGCAAATGTCCAGAATGGGTCATGATTATTTATATGTCGTAGTCGATAGATTCAGTAAGATGTGTATTTTAATGCCATGCAAGAAACAAGTCACAACTAAAAAAACATCACAGATGTTGTTTGCTAATGTATGGGTTCATTTTGGGCTACCTACATCTATTATATCAGATCAAGACTCTTTCCTTTTGGGAAAGTTTTGGTATCATTTATGGGAGCTCATGGACACTAAGTTGAATAAGATCACAAATTTTCATTCGTAAATAGATGGACAAACATAGGTGGTAAAAACAAACCGTGGTACATTTACTTTAAGGATACTGCAACACACATCCTAAGTTATGGGTTGAACAGTTTCCTTATGTACAACATGATTATAATCATGTCATGCATTCTTCTACTCAAAGGACTCCTTTTGAAGTATGTTTGGGGTACTTTTCTAAATCACCTATGGATTTTTCTTTTGGAGAAGAAAGTAAAGAAGATGGACAAGATGATATAAAAAAAATCTAAGCGGTTCGTTAATAGGATCCGATAGGTACAACAAGAAGTATAGGAACAATTGTATAAGAGCCAAGACAAATATAAGGATAAGAATGAAAAAAATGGGGTTGATCATCAGTTTCAAGTCAATGATCAAGTATGGTTACATGCTAGCAAGGAGAGAATGAATGGCGAAGGTAAAAAAACTCATTCCAATCCGGTATGGTCCATTCAATATCTTGAAAAATATTGGTAGTAATTCTTTTTGTTTAGATCTACCATCCTACATGCAAATGTATTCAGTGGTAAATGTTGAGAATTTAAAACTTTATGAGCCTCCTATGATTATGGATGAAGATGAAAGTATTCAGGTTCTGACAATTGATGATTTTTCTCCAGAATACTTAGATGAGCTACAAGAAGATGTTATTCTTGACATAAGAACCAGGAACTCATAGAGAGGTGATGTGGAATATCTTCAAGTTGGTCTTAAAGGCGTAAACCAAGAAAAACAAAGTGTATTGAGATCGGAAGGGTGAGGGAGCTTTACCCTCACTTAGTTGTTGAGTAATCAAAAATTTTTGTGATCCAAAAGGCTTCCAATGGGGAGGAATGATCCAGGAGAATCCATAATGCTCACAGAGTTATAGGAGGAATAAAATTGTGGTTGAGAGCCCAGAGGATCAAACCTGTGTCTCTCGCATAAAACCCCAACAACCTAACCATTACACCAATCATTTGTTACTTAATCATATACAATATTAAAGGTATTTAAGTTTCAAACAAATCTATTGGTGGAAAGAAAAAGGATCGAGGGCTAGCCCCTGATCCCATGGTATCCAATGTAACCAATGCATATATTCTCGCGGGGTTGTTAACTTTTAATTCCATACACTATATTTAATATATATAGTTCTAACCAAAACAAAAAAGGGGGAGAGGCCTACGAGATTGAACCCATGACCTCCTCCCACTTCTATTATTGCCTCCAACGTTACACCAAAGGTGCTACTTGTTACGACATATGAACAATATTATGATTAAGTCGATGTTGTAGGTTAGCGTGAAGTTCGGGCAGGTAGTTAAGCCCCTGCCCTATTTAACTAGTGCATGGATCGAGGTAGGGGACGACATGATATGAAAACAAAGTATGGATATGGTCTCAAAGTTCATGTCGAAGGGTATCAAGAGTTGGGGATTTCACCATAATGCATGCCAAGAAGTTCCTTAACAGAATTATATGAAGTTTATACTATTTTTTCTCAGAATTT
>JASDQU010375662.1:0-11395 GCA_032191745.1 Picea mariana
ATATATATATATATATATATATATATATATATATCATTCTTCAATGGAGTGGGTTAATAAGTGGACAAATTCGACTTTTATGGTGAGTTTAACTTCTTTTGGCAAGGCAAAGTTCCACCTTGATCTACTCATTTTTTTCAAAATTTTGACAATTTGAGTCATCTCGAAATGGGCCAAAACCCCTAAGAGCAAAGTTCTTAGGTGTTAATAGAGTTGGATTGTCATGTGCAATCAATAGGGATTCTCCCCAATAAAAGGTCCCAATTAGACCTTACATTGTTTGCAATAGGGAACTCGCTCGGCTTATGGCTCGACCACCTTTAAATGCTTTTAATAGGTTTTAGCAATTGCATCCCATACCATTGTTTAGGTTTTTTTTCTAGGATGTAGTAAATGAGATGCAACTATTTTAATTTGCAAAATGCAGAGTAATGCTCAAGCTAAACTAACAAAACCAAGGAGGTAAACATGGGACCGAATGTATTACTGCTTCATATCTTTAGCAAAAAGTTACTAAGAAAAATAAAAGTAGAAATTTAAATAACCAATTACATAATAGAGAAGTTTGAAAATGAACAACTKACTACAGTACTATGCTTATGGMTATAGACCAACAATTTGTGAGATAAACAAAATAWTATAGGTTGCTCATACATGAGAAAAAATCTACATTATAAAAKAAAATGGTTACACCATTTCAAAACACAATAAACTAACAAAAAAAGTTCTACACGTCAAAAGTTTCAGAAGTGAAGTTTTTCTCCAAAATAGTTTGGCCAACAATGGCTTCTCATTCGTTAATTTTCTAAAATATTTTACAAAATTGTAGAAAGAGAAATCCCTAGTACATTCAAATTCATCTTATTTATAGAAAAGAATAAAAGGGGGGGAATCCATCATCTTGCATGTTGGGTTCCTCAATTGAATTGTCATTTTCCCTTAATTGAGGATTTGACCCTTTTTGTCTATTCAAATCCCCTTCTTTGTTGTTTGAATCACCTCCTCTAGAAGATTGCCCCACTTTGCCTATGAAAGCTTCATCATTTTCTTTTCTACATCTCCTTGTATAAGCAATCCATGCCTCAGAAGTTTGATTCAATGCATCTCCTTGAGGAAAATTATGTTGTTTGAAAGGGGCTTTATAAGATGCAATACTCCACCTCATTCTCTTTTCAAATTTTTCCATCTTAGGCAACAAAGTTTTGATCAACGTTATGTCTCGGGTAGGAACCTCAAGAAAATTTTGGATGGTTTCTTCACTAATTTCAGATAGAGAGCTAATATTTTGTCACTTGTGTTAATATGTTCTTCCAAGTCCTTAGATACCTGCATCTATGGAAAGAAATCGTCTTTTGGCCCAAAAGATGAAAAATGGAAACTATTTGTCATATTCTCTATAATCTACCACAACATAGTAGAATCAGTCACCCCATGTGTTAGTTGCATGTTTCCAATATTTCAGGCCAAAATCCATCTCTTCAATTGCTTCAGGGGTGAAAACAAGAATTTTAGTAGGGATTTCCTCTAAGGAGGACTACTAGTCCTTCACTTTATCAAACTATAATTGAGTTTGTTAATAGGTAAAGTCTCTTGCTTGAATCTAAGTTATAGCATCAACAATGTCTTGACCATGGGCCTACACATGATGAGCTCTATCATAGAATTCTCTTTGTACATTACTTAATTCATTTTGCAATTTGAAAGCATAGTCAATAAAATTTGAAATATGATATTTGTTGGATTTGTAATATTAATTGAATTGATTTTCCAACAAGGTGGTTTTTCTTTCATATTCTTTCATCTTCTTCTCCACGTCCATGGCTTTATGAACATTAGCTAGGGTAATAGCTAATCTAGCAGAAGTAAAGGAAGCCAAACTCAACTTTCTTGTATCTATCACCACAGTTTCAGTGGTGATTTTTCTTCTTGTTATGCTTTTGTCTTATCACTTTCTTCTTATGTTTATTGACTAAAAACAATTCTAGATTAGCATCTTCATCTACTAGAGTTGGAATAGGGCCATCACTTCCTACAATCATGCCTAGACCAAAGGTACTAACAAAGGTTTGAGTAGTGAAGACTTATTCCATCGGTGAAGAATCTTGTTTCTCCATGTTGCCTTCATTGACACTAGTATGTTATGCTAGTTCATCCCCTTCCTGTATGGCCTCTTCTACTTCAATATCCTTTTGTTTTTTCTTCCTCAAATTTTCTTCTATTCTCTTCTACTCCTCAATGTTTGCTTCAACTTCTTTTCTATCTAACTCCTATAGCTTTATATTTTTACTCCAACTTTAGCTTTCAACTTCTCTGCATATACATCAGCTTTGGCTTTCTTCTCTACTTCTTCTATTCTTTTATTTTCCTATACATCTTCTTTTTCTTTCCTTTTTGCCTCTTCCTTCTTTGCTGACAATTAAGCTCTGGCTTTAACATCAACCTCTTTTTTCTTTACCAATTCTTCTTTCTTAACATATTTTCTTCGTGCTTCGTCTTTTCTTTTGGCCTTAACTTCTGCTTTGGCCTTTTTTAATGCCTCTAGTCTTCTTTTTTTATGTTTTTTTCTTCTCTTGAAAGGATTTTCTCTCAATAACAACCCTTTCAACTTCCTCTTTCTTTTTTCTTTCTTTCTCCTCAATAATAACTTGCAAATTATTTAAAGCCTCTTCATAAGTCAATGCTCTTTTATGAGGTTTTTCAACTTCATTCTCTTCACACTAATAGGGGATATCTAAGATCTTCATCTTAAATCTATGTTTTGCAATAATCCCTAGGGATCATGCATTTGAGTTATTTCCAACTTAAATTGATATTAATTAGTGTTTTCTTCTTCCATCCTATACTCTGTTAGCCTATACATGCCTATATATAGTGGAGCTAATTGGTATCCAAATTCCTGAATGATCAACCTATTTGGCAGATAAGCTGGAAGCATATTGTTGATGTTTCTTCAGTTAGCAACATCGGGCAGACATTCTCCTAGATTGGTCATGCTGATTTGACCAAGGGAAATGACTCATTCACTCACGGAGCTTTGCTAGCGGTGAATGGCCCAAGCGTAGTATTTCTCTTGACGAGGAGTGGATAGACTCAAGGTGCTCTCACATTGCTTGCTTTAGGATGGAGTGATCTATATTAATTAGACGTGCATGTGAGGAAATACTTATCAACATAAATATAATATGTAAATAATATATTTATAATATAATGTATAAATATATAAATAATCAATAATCAATAAATAATAATTAATTAATTAATGAAAAGACAATAATGAAAAAGACATGTCCATTAATGAATGGGCACTCCGCCCAAGTATATATATATCGGGGCCCTTGATTGTAATATATCATCTCATACAATATTTACTTACAACAACCTCCCATCAAGTTCGCTAAGTCTTGTTGAGATTTTCAGTGTGTAATTATTCTATGATAACAATAGCATTTAAATCATAAGGCAATAATTATCAAATCTGAAAATTAGAAAATTCAACATGGTATCAGAGCTAGTTTAAATCTTTCAGTGCCAAAGCTAGTATAAGTTTTTTTTCGAAGCTAGTTAAAATATTCCAACGCTAGATATGATAGATCTACTTTAGATCTTTTATGTTTTGCAATTGTACGATGATGGTCGCGAGCGGCCTGTGCACACATAGCGACCACATTCCCTTTGGTCACGATTTTCCTAATTACAGGGCGTGACCACCTTATTGTATGGTCATGGTTGTGAGTGACATGTACACATAGAGTGACCACATTCCCTTTGGTCACGATTTTCCTAATTACAGGGCACGACTGCCTTAAGGATTGCACTACATAGTGCGACCAATTCTTTTTTTCACTCTATGCTTCTCTACAAGATGGTGTCTAGTCTTAGAGTAGAAGACATGATGGATGGTGCTGAGGTCAGATAATGGAGGAGAGTACACTTCCAAAGACTTCAATGATTTTTGCAAGGAGGTAGGGATCAAGAGGGAGTTGACAGTTCCTTACAACCCTTTGCAGAATGATGTTTCCTTGACTAGGAAGAGGCCAACTTGGATTTGTGACACTTTGCAGGATACAGAGGAGCATGCAGCTCCTAGTGGTACCTTTAGGGAGAGAAAACGACCTTAGAGGTTCTCGAGTTATATAACATTGATGAGTCACATTATTGATTCTAAACCTTCCAGTTATGAGGAGGCAACAAACCAACATGTTTGGAAGGATGTCATGATGGAAGAGTATCAGTCCATCATGAATAATGATGTGGGAGATAGTTCCAAGACTAGAGGGGAATTCAGTGGTGGCTTCCAAGTGGATCTATAATATCAAGCATGCAACATATGGCATCATCGAGAAGTACAAAGTGAGGTTTGTGGCGAGAGGATTCTCTCAAAAAGAGGGAATAGACTATGAGGAGACTTTTGCTCCAGTCACCGGGTACACTTCCATCAGGACTATTATTTCTCTTGCTTCAATTATGGGTTGGAGATTACATCAGATGGATCGGAAGACCACACTCCTCAATGGTGTGATTGAGGAGGAAGTGTACATAACAAAACCTTAGGGATTTGAGGTACATGGGAGGGATTCTCATGTTTGCAGGATGAAGAAGGCCTTGTACAAACTCAAACATGCACCTAGGGCATGGTACTCCAGGATTGATGGATACTTGATGAGTTTGGACTTCACCAAGAGTGATGCAGATCCCAACCTTTACTACAAGGTTGTTGATGGTGATCATTTGGTCTTAGTGTTATATGTTGATGACTTGTTCCTTACGGGAGAAGACCAAATCATTGATCAATGCAAGAGGAAGTTAGCCTCTGAGTTCGAGATGAAGGATATTGGATTGATGTATTATTTCTTGGGATTGGAGGTGTGGCAAAAACCAGGTGAGATATTCCTCTGACAAGGGAAGTACACAGTTGAGATCTTGAGCAAATTTGGTATGAATGATTGTAAGTCCATGGCTACACCTATGTTGACAAATTTGAAGAAGCCGAGTGATTCCACTTCAGATTCATATTTGGTGGATCCCATTATGTACATGCAGTTGATTGGATCCTTGATGTACTTGGTTAACACCAGGACACATATTTGTTTTGCAGTGAGCACCCTGAGCCAGTTTATGGTTGAGTCGAGGCACTTCCATTAGGTTGCAACAAAGCATGTGTTGAGATACCTACGTGGTATAATCGGATATGGTAAAAGATATGTCTTAGGTGGTGAAGTGAGGCTACAGGGATATATTAATTCTGACTGGGAAGGGAGTGCAGTGGACAGAAAGAGCGCCTCGAGGTGTTTCTTTAGCTTTGGATCAACTGTGATATCCTAGTTTAGCAGGAAGCAAAATTATGTAGCACTCAGTACAATAGAAGCAAAGTATATCGTTGCTAGTGTCACAAGTCGCGAAGAAGTATGGCTTCAAAAACTTCTTGCAAGACTATTTGATCAAGAGCTAGAGACGACCTTAATACACTGTGATAATCAAATTTGTGTCAAGATTTTGGAAAATCCATTATTTCATGACGGGTCAAAGCACATTGAGATAAAATATCACTTCATCCGAGACATGGTACAAAAGGGAGAAGTAAAGCTCTAGTACATATTCACAGATGAGAAAATTGTGGAATTCTCACCAAGCCTTTGTCTAAGACAAAGAATGTATACTTCATAGACAAGCTTGGTGTGATGCATAATGTCTCCCTCGTTGAGAGGGAGTGTTGATGTTTCTCCGGTTAGAAACATCGGGCATACAGTATCCCAGATTGGGCATGCTTATTTGACCAAGGGAAATGATTCATTCACTCACGGAGCTTTGTTAGTGGTGAATGGCCCATGCATAGTCTTTCTCCCGACGAGGAGTGGATAGACTCGAGGTGTTTTCACATTGCCTGCTCCTGGATGGATCGATCTATATTAATTAGACATGCATGTGAGGAAATAATCATCAACATAAATATAATATATAAATAATGTATTTATAATATAATGTATAAATATATAAATAATCAATAAATAATAATAAATTAATTAATGAAAATACAATAATGGAAAAGACATGTGCATTAATGAAAGGGAATTCCACCCAAGTATATATATTGGGGCCCTCAATTGTAATATATCATCTCATACAATATTTACTTACAACAACCTCTCATTAAGTTCGCTAAGTCTTTTTGAGATTTTCAGTGTGTAATTATTATATGATAACAGTAGCATTTAAATCATAAGGCAATAATTATCAGATCTGAAAATTAGAAAATTAAACACATATGAGGTGCTTATGTAACCCCATAAGTCTTGATATAAGTGGAGTATTCATCTAGGTACCAATCTCTAATGTTTTTCAATATTTATATAGCTTCTAGAGATATTATTGGGAAATGTTTACAAAGATGAGCTCATACAATGGTGTTAGGAAGCCATCATAGATAAGTGCAAACTGAAATTTATACACGTTCTTCCATAAGTATTTGAAATATACATGAACAAGGGTCTTCTCTAGGGACCAAGACCAACCTATCCCCATGAATGTGTTAGAAGCACAAATTGTATCTAATATGTAAGAAGACATGTAAAATTTTGAGGTTCTTGAGAATGCATCAAATTGAGCTTTTCCAATGGCTTCTGCAAGTGAGTTGGAGAGGATAGTAGCCTAGTCGAAAATTTTGCCTCCTTTAGTGATCTCATACCTCATTGCAACCCAACCTTTCCATACATGAGTTCAATCTTTCTCTCCATAAACCTTTTTAACCAATTAGGCTACTCATGTGTATTCTGACCTAAGCTTATGGTGGGGAAAGGCTTGTTGATTAAAACTTTGAAAGTCCTCCCTTCCTCATACCAATCAACGAAGATGACATAGTAGTTTTGGTCATGAGTAAATACTTTTAGCCACTCATTGGTGAAATAGATTTCAACCTTTGACAACTTATAATAAGCTTCAAAATCTGATGATGTGAATGATCCAACACACTTCCCTGGTCATTTAGAATTCTCTTGGTGTTGACCTCTATATGTTGTATAAGATATCTATCACTTTTGCACAAGGCATCACTAGAGATTCAGCTGCTACATTGTGTATGAAGGTTTTTTTTTTTAAATTATGTGTTATAGTGAGATTTTCTTCTTCTCTTTCATCTAAGTCCTCGTCATCCTTGAGCCTTTTCTTATTTTTTATTAGATGAAATAGTTCATTATATGTGTGGGCCCCACTAACCCTAGCAGTGTATAGAGTGTCTTCATAAATGAGCATTACATCTTTAGCACCATGGGATTCCATGATTAGCTACTTGCCCTTGGCATATTTCTCATCCCTTCTAACTTAATATTTTGTTGTTGTGGGGTTCTATTCACCTATTGGTGTTATTTCCTCAATAACCTCCATGATCTCAATTGGATCCTTTGGTTGGCCCGTTATTGGTTTCTTCCTCCTTCTGTATCCTTTGGTATCCATATAGAAATTCTTTTATGTTAGTGCATCAAAGAAGCGGGGCATGTGAGACTTGGCTCAAAAAATCGAATTAAACGAATTAATATCTACCTTCTAACAATTCAAAATGGAAACTAGTTTTAAGGATGGTGACATTGGCCTTGCCTTAAGGCACATGTTGTTATAGAAATAATTTCAATTTTAGTTGGGATTTACATTTCAAACTTAGGTTTCATAAAATCAATTCGTAGGGGAAAATTGAGGAAATCAGAGTTCATGCAAGTATCTCACTTAGATGCAAACTCTTTTCAGGGGTTGAAAGAGGAACTCTATTGGGGACGCGTGCAATTTCTAACTAAATTCAAACTAAGAGAAATTTCACTGCATATGGATATCGTCATATGCTAAAACAAGGAATACAACTAACTCGTCGATTTAGAACAAATTTTGCTAATCAAACAAGAGTGTTTCATAATCAAGTACCCGGTTAGCGAAGATGATGGATAGGGAATTATTTTTGGGCTATAACATTCTTGAGTTTGTTTGCAATTTCAAGCATTACGAGGGAGACCAATCATTGCTTCAATGCATAGACTATTCAAACAAAAGACCCTTACATCAACTTCAAACTTT
Source organism: Picea mariana (assembly GCA_032191745.1). NCBI lineage: Eukaryota > Viridiplantae > Streptophyta > Pinopsida > Pinales > Pinaceae > Picea > Picea mariana. The sequence continues at coordinate 8,056 of JASDQU010375662.1, forward strand.
TAAATAAATAAAAGAAACAAAGAGAAAACTTGCATTTATTTGTAAGTTCGAAAGGTGGTGGTTCAAGCTATTGCGCCATTGAATTGCATTGAGATGGAACGTGATTTAAAAGTATGTTAATATGTAAGTAACATGTATACATTAAGAATTCAATTCAAACTTTTAAAATATTTCACACGTGCAAGGAGTTTGAAAACGAAGGAGGAATGATATGAGAATTGGGGTCAATTGGAAAAATCGAGATGCCTTCTAACTATATTTTGACGAGGGGGGGATTGATTTGGCCATCAGGCCTGATCATAGAATCAGATCAAGGGTTCATGTGGAGGAGGCCCAATTTTCAAAATCTAGCCGATCACAATTGAACTTTAATTTTTTTTAAAAGCAAGGTTTTACGTTCAGGAGAAAAAGTTTAGAAGTTGAGAGGATGCTTTAAATAAAATCCAAGAAGTGAATAAAGAGTTGGCGATTGGTTTACCACCTTCTATATTGGGAATTCTTGGTTATTCAAAACATTTACCTCAATTCCTAGACCTCTATCTGAAACATGATATTTCGCACTCGAAGTGGTTTGTAGATCGATCCTACCTACCTATAGTGTTTATCAGCCCCTAACTTCCACAATGGATAACTATGAAGGCGTAGTAGAAAACACGATTGATTTGCTGTGGAAAAGGAGGATGACTTGAAATTTGGGGCCAATTGAAAATTCAGGACGCCTTCTTACTATCTTTTGGAGAGGGAGGGCTTGATTTGAAAAATCGATCTGATTGCATAATCAGACAAAGGGTTAAGAACTTTGGTGAAGGGAGGGCCTATTTCAAAGGTTTTAGATCGATTAAAAATATGGCCTTTGAAGGTTTGGTTAAAATCTTAAAAAATAATATGAAACAAAATCCAAAATCATTGAACATAATTAAAATTCCATATAGTTTGAATGATGATAAGAGGGCTTGATTTGGAAACCAGGGACAATCTCCAAATTGGGCCAAGGCTCAACAAAAGAAGGTGAATAGAGAACCTGATTTTTTAAGTCAGGCCCGATTTTTTAAGTCAAACCTGATTTTGAAAATAAATCCAGGGAAGGTAAGTTCAAGGATAAAAGGACTCCACATTTGAAAAGAAACAATCATTCGAGTGGAGAATATAAGGGACATGATTTGGGAATTAGGCATGACTTTGAAATTGAGTAAAGAGAATGTGAATCAAATGAAAAGGGGCCCAATTTGACAATCTTTCCCTACTTGGGAGTTAGAGGGGAAAAGTTAGAATAAGGAAAGGAAGAAAAAATAATTGAAAGAGTTTGAACAAAATAAACTTTAAAATGAAATGGGATCAAACTAAAGGAAAAAGAAACATGAGGAAAGGGGATGGATTTGGGAAATCGGAGCAAAATTTGAGAAGTAAGCCATTTCAATAAGGAATGAAAGAAACCATGCTACAAAGCAATGATAGGATGAAATGAATATGAATCCCAGAAAGGAGAAAATAACAATGGGGAGGCAATTTGTGATTAAAACATGGGGGGTATTAAGGCCTCAACACAAGGTCACAGTTCCCATCAATCAGGTGGAACTATAACTTTCAACAAAATTCATATCAAATTTGGGAAGAATTTCAATGGAAAAGAGGTTGAGTTTCTCTACTAATTAACTTACTCAATTCTTCCATGCTTCAATCTTTGATATTCATTATCAATTCATATAACTTCTTTCACAAATAATAGATGGGAAGAAAATATAACCCTTAACAATTTTGGAATATGTAAACCAAATAACATGAGTTTTTGGACTACATAAGCTTTTAGTGGGTACTTTCTACAATCACTACTATTGTATATTGTGTCATTAACAACATTTGTTTGACTTCTCCAAGCAATATCAATGGTCCCAAAATACAAAAATTGTTTTGATTTGGAACATGAAATTTGAACTAGGCACTAGATACCCTATAACATCATATTTGTGAACTAGCGAAAACATTTTCCAAGTGATCGAAGTTGATGTTGAAGATGCTTTGTATAGTAATTGAATTATGTTTGTGGGAGTTAAGTTTTTAAATTTAGTACTTCTTTCTACTATTTGTTGTGATGTAACTGAGAGTCTCTCTACTATTTGTTGTGATGTAATTGAGAGTCTTTCCACTATATGTTATGAATGAGTTAAGAGTTTTTTTGCCATTTTATTTTTGTATAACCAGTATAAGAAGTTAAGAAGCAACTAGTTTAGTTAGTCAAACTATCATTACACTGTATAACACTTTGAGTTATTGTGTCCGAAACATTTTCAACACATATAGAAACTATTGTTTTTATGAAAAACATTACTCTTGTACCCTGTAAATACTTAATCAAACCTACAAAAATAAAGCTAATTTTTTTTTGGAAACATGTAATATATAGATAAGATAGATAMTATCTCAAACATGAATGAGGAGAATACAAGAAGTGATTCATCATAAACCACTTTAAAAAAGTGAAAGGTCAATAATAGTGGGAGTTGAGAGTTTTTTTGCCATTTTATTTTTGTATAACCAGTATAAGAAGTTAAGAAGCAACTAGTTTAGTTAGTCAAACTATCATTACACTGTATAACACTTTGAGTTATTGTGTCCGAAACATTTTCAACACATATAGAAACTATTGTTTTTATGAAAAACATTACTCTTGTACCCTGTAAATACTTAATCAAACCTACAAAAATAAAGCTAATTTTTTTTTGGAAACATGTAATATATAGATAAGATAGATACTATCTCAAACATGAATGAGGAGAATACAAGAAGTGATTCATCATAAACCACTTTAAAAAAGTGAAAGGTCAATAATAGTGGGGACTTCTCTAACAAAGCCATAAATTACATTAACAAGTTGTACAACTTCATCAACAATTTGTCAATGCAATGAATCATCTAAGAATAGATAGTGAGGTTGAGCTTTCTTTAACATGCCTCAACATAATAATGCAACATTGTGTGGGTGAACTATTTCCAATTCCTAAACTTTTTTATAAATGGTCCTACAAAAGCAGTTGTGGAGATTATAAAATTCCAAGTTTATCTTTCATGCATCACTCTATTCATCATATGTTTTAGAAAAATAAGATTATATTTTTGAAGTGACAAAAGTTCATATTTTAACTTCAAACTTATATTAACTAGATATGCAAAAAAAATTAAAGGTATAAGCATCTACATTGTAAAAGTAAAGTTATATCAATCTAGATATCAAAAACAAATAAAAGTATAAGCATCTTCATGGTAAAAGTAAGGGTGATGTAGAAATAATGCCTCAACTTTTTAATATGAATATTATATGTGATGGATATTTTCAACCAAGCCA
>JASDQU010375663.1:0-11395 GCA_032191745.1 Picea mariana
CTAGGGTTTTGATTTTGAGGCCTTGCCTTTGCAACACCTCAAAAATCTTCCCTCTAGTCCTTGAAATCTTGCATCCTTCAACCTTTGCGTCCTTCACTTATGACTCCATTAAACCCTAAGGCACTGATCTGAAAGTCCTCTAACGTTGAAATGAAGCCGATCAAACAACTCTCTAAATTCTTCGAATTTCAAACCCTAATCTACTAACCCTAAGTTGTTGACGTCATCATTGGATATTTCATCTTTATTGCAACAACATTTTACTTTATGAGCAATTGAATGGTGGTTTAAAGGATTTGTTAAATGAAGTGTTGATTGGTTACATTCAATGCCACATTGTTCCAATATTTATTGGTGAAGTGTTATATTTTTCATTTGCTATTGATAAACATTGACTTCGTCAACATTTATTGCTAATTGTTTATATATATTTATCAGATAGTCTTATGAAGTACTAACCCATTGAAATATAGCTTGCATATATCTGTTTGTTGTTGTCTTGTTCCAGGCAGGTGTTCTTCATTGGGGATTTACTTTATTATTGGTTGTTTAGCCAGGACTTTTTGTTTGGTTGGTGACTTGTGAGGGGGAAAACCTTATCTTGGTCTTATTAGCCTTTGCCTCTTCAAAACCACAGGTCACTGGGGACGTCTCCCTTGGGCCTAACCTCCCTAAAGAGAAAGAACCTCCCCATCGTGGTGACATTGGGTGGGATAGGTTCCTGTTACGCCAGTTTGGCCTTCAATCTTATAGCCTTTTTCCTAGCTACAAACTGTGCGATAACAGGGTGTAAATCCGCTTACTTCCTCAACAAAACCCTTGCAGATAACTTTAAAAGCTTGATAATAATGGTGGAAACTAGGACAGGGTGTATATCCTTATACTCCCTATCTAGCCTTGGCCAAAACAACCTTAACTTGAATTACCAATGATAATAACAACGTAAAGAACCATAACATTTCAAGAAAAAGTCTTAACAGGCCAATGCAAACCACCACAATAAGCTAGAAATGACCTCCAAGGGATAGCGCGTCATCCATCATCATCAACCATAACCAAAAGACATTCATTCCATAGCACAAGAGGCAACATACTCCAAGTGTAGCGAAAATTTCAGTCCAAGTACTTCTCCAAGATGGGAGAGTTATGTTAAAATGAGATCGTATGATCTCTTATTTATAAAAATTGTCACTAAGATAGTTTGTCCACATAATTTAGGGTAAAACGCAAGACTAGGGGTCAACAACCCTAATCTTGCCTCATTTTACAAAGTCATATTAAACAATTCACTTTAATTTCACTTTTTGCACAAAGAAACCCTAGTTTATAAAGGCGTCACTCCTTTAGGGGATGTTTTGGCACTAGGAGAAAGTCGTTGGTGATGGAGGAGTGTAGAAGGGCTTCCCAAAGCCACATGTCAAGCATCCAAGTGACTTCCTTCATGGTCAAAGCCTCAAACCCCTCAAAATGTCCTTGTGCCAATGCATGTCAACCTCACCACCAAACCCTAACCCCCCTAGTTGACATCATGCCTCTAGAGGAGACGTTTTTCCTGTCCTAGGCAAAACATTTGGCATGTGGGGGCTAGGTTATGTCATCCAAGTCATCTTCTAGGCCTCTGAGGTTTCATCTCTCTCATCCGATATGCGGGCCCTTGCCATCCACATATGGGCTTCAAGCCCCATGGAAGCCCAAGCTAGGCTTGTTCTTCCAAAATTGTCCACCAATTAGGTCCTACAAAGACAAATAAGCACGCCCTCCAAGGATCTCAAGTCATAACATCATGATAAATAAATCCAATCAATAAATGAGCCACCTAAGCATGTGCATCAAAGATTACCATGTCAAATAGTTAAGTGCTCAAAGACATTATGCGACTTGTCAAGCTTGAATATGGGGGGGTTGAGGAGGTGTCCTATTGGGTAGATCTTTCCCTAGGTTAAGGAGTGTTTCCAAGAGATCCCTCTCTACGCCATGTAAAGTGGATGAAGCGGCTAAGGGTCAAGACTCAATTGGCATGGGGTTCATGACATACAAGGGGTTGTAGTGTCTCATTCATGGGTGTCTTTGTAGAGGGTGTGAGGTACCTTTGTTTGCAATGCACTTTTTTCCAAGCCCATTATTTTTCCATTCTTTGTTTCTTTCAAAAATTTAAGGAAAAGTTGAAGGCCACTGCCCTGGCATGGTGTCCAGATAATGACAGTGTCACCCACAAACACCTAGAGGAAATGAGAAGGTTGGCTCGTGCTGAGACCCCCTTTCTCTCATCCATGCAATTGAGAGTCATTACCCTGGTTTGGTGACCAGATGATGGTAATGTCATACCACTAGATATTTATGGACATGATAGACCGGCTCGTGATGAGACCTCCTATCCCCCAACTAACCTCTTAAGCATTCATAATCATATTTCTTATGGGTCCCCCTTTTGTCAAAGAAAATCGTTTCATTGCTTTCTTGGGTGATCCCTGGGCGAAGCATCTAGAAGGTTCATACATAGGATTTTATCTTTTACCCAACATCAATCCCTCTGGGCCTTCATCCCCTTCTTCCCATAGAATGAGTGACAACCCCTTCTTGGGTCAATACACCCTAAAATCCCAAGAGATAAGGAAATGAGGGGAAACAATGATGGAAAGTGGTAAGTATGGTCAAGAACGATACGATGGCTCTTTAAGGGAGTTCCCAGTAGCAAACCCATCCCCAAGGAAAACCACTTACTAGGGCACAATGTCAACCACCTAGGTGAAGCAGGGCAAAAGGCATAATGTCCAAGCATATATCATGAAATCTAAAGCAATCTAAGATAAAACACACTCAAATGCCTCAAATATTGAAATGACACTCACCATAATACCTAACTTGTACCTCATGGAGCAAGGCCCACTGCCTTCCGGAAGCCAGCTGGTGTGGTGGATGCCATCTGAAAATCTATGACCTTTCTGGTGGTGAGAAGGGTCTCCATCTGTGCAAAAGGATACTGCTAGTCATGTAGTCCCTCGGCACTCCATATCTACAACCTGAGGGCCTCGAGACATAATCTCCTTAGTTATCCACAAAATGGGGATAACAAGCACCTTTCTTATATCATTCATAATGTTTCTATACATGTCCTCATATATACATATTTTTCATACTACTTCAAGCTCCTAATCTTCACAACCCTCGTACAAGATATACACATATCACAGCAAAATCCAACCTATGCCTATGGTTTTGTGTAGAAAAGCAAATTAAGTCCCACATTCTGATGATTTTTACAGGGTGCAAGCTTTAGCTTGATGGCAAAACTAAAATAAAACCTAATTTTCTTTTGGTTCCAATGTCGTACTTTTGGTAACCAAAACAATTTTAACTTTTTACAATAGTACTTACTATAGAAACAGATAGATCAAGAAGTTTATTGCTCATACTAAGACAACAACAGCATTTAAAAAGTTGCAAGACCAACCTTCAACATTAATGATCTGATCTCATACTCCATGTTTGAAATCACAAAGACTAAAAACACCAAGGTAATCAATGGCTTATATGTACTGTCCGGTTGACATAAATATACAGAAAAGAACTTACAGATCATCCTCGTGTGTACTTAAGACATGCTCATTGCCATCAGAACTTGTTATCACAAATTGTGCTGAAGGTCCACAAGGGACTGTTATCTGCAGCCTCAACATAAAAGGACATATAATTTAGTATTTTATAAGTGTCTATCTCTATTTGTCTATTCTGAAATAGTGCTAGAAAAGAAATATTTCTTTCTATGCAACTCTAACTAATGAATAGTGACAGACACCTGGTATGCAAAAACTCCAATATATGTTTACATAACATAGACGAATAACACCATAAGCAGTGGCATGCACGTGCACACAAATACAAGCAGAGCCACACATGAAATGTATACCACTCCCCACCCACCAGAGAGAGAGAGAGAGAGAGAGAACATACAGATATGTTGGAGTTATACTTTTCATTAACGACCACTCTACGCAGTTTGACAGTTCTTATCTCATAATTTGACCTTTTAAGAGTCAGTGTAGCAGATTCCCAACTGTCAAGGACCGCATTCTGCAAGATACACAAGTCTTGATTTTCAAAAAGGGATAAAATCCCATTTTCAGTAAAACATCATTCCTAAATGCTGTGAAGTGTGAACAGAAAGACAGTAGATTTGAATTGAAATTGCTGGGTTCAAGCACTGGTGCAGGATAGTAAGAATTTGCACAACAAAACAAAACACTGGCAAAAAGGAAAGAATCCATAATGCATAAAAAATATGACCAGAGATTATTTTCTATTTCAATAATCCTTGAGTTCTAATAATTTTCTCAATTACCCACCAAAAGATGAACATCAAATACTGTTTGCCCTGCAGAAAAATAACTCTCAATCTGTTCTTGCATTGTGGGATCTGCAACAAAAATAAAAACTCTCAGACAGATACATGCCTACCAGTAAGAAACGCAACAATCTCATTGAGTTAATAAATGAGAACGAATCAAAGAAAATATGAAACAGTAGTACATACTACAGAGCAAAAAGACCAACTTGTCCGCACAAAACCTTAGAAAATTAAAAGAATTATTGTTTAAGCAATTAATGAAACGTACTCAACATGATAGAAAGATGTACTGTCATGATATATGATTCAAGAAATTATTTAAACTTCCAAATGTTTTCATTGTGTTACAGCCCCAACTAGTAGAATTACTGTAAGGACAAAAAAACATTATGCATTTTAATGTACTAAAAGACAGCCTACATTAATAGAAAGGACAAATATGTCAGGAAACTGGGCCAACCTAAGTATAGATGCATGACACAGGAGAATATTCGTCTGGCCAACCTAACCACACTATAAGAATAATTTCATGTGGCGGCATATTTCAGAGTGATATCTGGCTGGCCTAGGTCAGTATTACTTGCAACTATAAATACGAAAACTCTAGGCCTCACTTCCCAAAATTTCATCACAACTTATAAAAAACATTGTGTGCATTTCTCCATGCTCCAAACTCGTAAGTTAAGTGACCTGACATGGGGACATGTGGACACAGGGATTCGAGTGTCTAACAAGGGATACCTAGACCCCAGGAAATGTGATTTAAGAGAACATCATATATATATATATATATATAGAAACATGCAACTTATAGAACCCAACGAAATATTGATCAGTGTTGTCAACATCGCGATAATTTTATTTTTTCAAGGGAGGACGATAATATTGCACGAAATTATAGCGATAATATCACGCGACGATCCAAAATATCGGACAGCCGCAGACAAGTAGGAAATAAAGCAATTTTTTTGTTTTTTTTCCTCATTTTGCAAATAGAGTGAAGGGTTTGGAGAGCAAAAGAGGAGAGTGTTTTTTCTTGAGCCAAAAATAGGCCAAAAACAGACCAAAAACAGCCCAAATTTTTTTTCAAGGCCTGCGCCCCGAAACCCCTGAGCAAGGGGGACCCAAAAGGTCCCCCCTTGCTCCCGACATAACGTACATTACATGGGGAAAATCATGCAAAGAGTATAACACATACCCAACACCAACCCTAGGGCCTTCTTTCTTTAGAGGAAAAGCCATTACCTTTTCCCATTAAAAGGGTAGTGGGAATTGCTAGTTTATTTATCTGATTTCATTGTAGATGACTCATCATAATGAGATACATTTATTATATATTTTTGATGATATTTTGAGGCTTTGGAGTGAGGACTCAAGACATGATTCAGTGTTGATGTGTGATGTATCACTAGACATCTTATATATCAATTCTTTTTTCATATTTATGTGGCAATGCATTTATTTGATATTGTTGTTGCTTTAGATGATTAAAAAAATGCATGTTTTTGTATTTTTTTAATTTTGCCGATATTTTCCCCGATGTTGCCAATATTTTCTTTTGCAAACCCTCTGCGATATGTTCACTGACACGATGTTGGCAACATTGATATAGATACAATCATGCAACTAGTTACAATATCAATCACACAAGAACTTAGAATATTCAATATGACAATACACATAAATGGAAGTTTCGAAGTTAGAACCATAAACTGCAGTTTTCTCATTGAGTCATTTTATGTCATCAAAATCAAAATCACATTCTTCCCTTTCCTCTGACCTTTTGGCAGCAGCCCTTGATAATTAAGCCATGATTTCTGTGGTATGAATGACAAAGAACATTGCTGTGGGAGAAATGACAAACTTTGAATTGTAGGATCCTTTAAATCTCCCAGAATCTCTTCAAAAAACTTGTTCTCCTTAACCTGCACACTACACACTGCTTGAGAATTTTCTTGCTGTTGGGACTTGGAAGCGTATGAAATGAGAGAAAAAGCGTTTTTATGGGTGTTTTAACCCTTTGTAGGCCCCCTTTTGCGACTAATATGATGACATGGGACACGGGGCCCTAGGAGGATGTATCATGTTACATAGCTTCTAAGTTATGGAAAAACCCCAAAATTGCCGAGGGTTTAAGCCATAACTTTGTATAGCCATAGCTTTCACAATCACATTTCCACTATGTTACCGGATCCGCCCAGTCTGAACGCTGGATCCGCGGATCCGCATTTCAGATCCAGATCCGCTCAGAAACGCCAAAGAAACACCACCTGCCAATTCTGCTGAAACTGGAAACGGATCCCGCAAGAAGGAGACGAATCCCAAGCTCCCGACCCCACACACACGTGGATCCGAGCAAAAATTATACTAAATTTTTAGGTTTTGGGTATATATTAGGGTTTTCTGTGTATTTGTTTTAAATACGGAGCAGAAGTTTGAGGCGAGTTGCTTGGGGTTTAGTGCACTTGTCAGCGCACTCACCATTCACGGGGCAATGAACAMTGAAACAGTTGAGCGCACTCACCATTCACGGGGCAGTGAACACTGAAACAGTCGGGCGCACTCACCATTCACGGGGCAGTGAACACTGAAACAATCGAGCACACTCACAACTACAAGTCACGRGGGCAGTGCACATTAGTATTTAAATTTTAATATTAAATTATTTAAAATTAAGTTTAGTTTAGTTTAGTTTAGTTTATTTAAAATTATTTTAATACTAACCAACTTAAGTTTAGTTTAGTAACTAGTTTAGTTAGTAAACTAGTTATTCATAAATAACTCAAATTATTTATTAAAAAAATTAAAATATTAATATATTTTTTGTACGTGGCGTTTCCCCACCGTATCTGGATCCTGGCTTTTCAAAAATCTGGCGTATCTGTATCCGGATCCGTATCCGTATCCGCATCCATATGCTGGTAACATAGCATTTCCATGATTTTGGGATCCAATAAAAAGATCTACATACTAATACATACAAATGTTGTCCCTAACATCTCTACAGAAAGATAAATGCTTCAAAACCTTTATCCTTTTCTTGCTGCTGGGAGTGTATGGAATGAGAGAAGACACGTTTTTATGGGTGTTTTAACCCTTCCTGGTCCCTTTCATGACTAACATGATGACATGGGGCATTGGGCCCTACGGGTCATGTCATGTTACATCGCTCCTAAATTATGGAAAAATTCCAAAATCGCTAAGGGTGTCAACTTGTAATTTTGAATAGCCATAACTTTCACAATGATAGTTGGAAATATGTCACATTTCCATTATTTTAGGATCTAGTATAAATATGTACACACTAGCATATACAAATTTTGTCCCTAGCATATATACAGAAAGATAGAATGCTTCAAAACCTTTATCCTTTTGAAGGACATCATATTGGAGCCATATTACAACAACGATAAGCCACCTCACTTTCGAGCTATTGCACCTAGGTATTCCTTCAACTTTTTATTCTACTTTAGAGGTTAAATGTTTTGCATCAACACATTACTTATCCTCTTTTATGAACAGATTTTTGCATAAATGCATTATCACGAGTTAAAGTTCTAGCCTTAGAATTGGTGATCATAAGGTATATTGGCACCACCTCTATCAATCATTTTTTCTTATTTAAAGTGGTAACCTAGTGATGACAACCCTCAAATTCTTTTGACTTAATCTCACCACAACCACCCTTGATACCATTTTATAGTAGTTGAGCTTAGCCATCTATGATGGCCCTCAGAACCAATGTTGTAAATCTAGTCTCGGGGAAAGTATCAACGAGGTTCAAGAATGTAACTTCTCGATGACATCGGCGGAAAATATCAAAATATCTCAGAAAATGTCGCAAGACAGGTGCTTGATTCAGAATATCTCGGATATATCGGGCAGGGGTTTAACTCGGAGATATATCCGATAAATTCGATAGATCGTCAAGATTTACAACACTGCTCAGAACTATAGTTCTTACTAATGAGTGAGATATCCATGATATCTCTTAGTTAAATATATTAAAAAAATAAGAATAGATGTGGCAAGTTGGTGGAGCCACAAATTATTGACCTAGGACCATGTGAGGTTTGACCACATGAATAATGGCAATAAATATCAAGTGGCACTGGCAATATGGGTTTTAGTTGTGTAATGTCCCCCACCTCTTGATGAAGAGGGTTGGAGAGACTCAGTGATCTAGCTTTCCCCACTAGACTATAGTCTCAAGTATATTGGGGACAAAGTCAACCAGGAATCATAATATTCTAAAGTTAAGTTGACTTTGTAGAAAAAGGGTAACTCAACGAAGGAAAAGAAAAGATGAGTTAGGTTAAGAGTTAACCCTAGGCGTAAAACTAACTCAATGGAGGAATAGATTGGAGCTATAAAGGAAAGGGCAGGGCGCGCTCCTTATTCATTTTGGATTATTATCTTATTTGCATTGGAGCTCTTGAGCACAATCAGTTTTGGGGGTTTTGAGTCTAAAACCCTAGAAATCAACTCGGTGGTGAAAGATCCCACTTTCCTTGATCCAGGCTTGGTCCCAGAGGTGAGATAATCCTCCCACACCATTCTACAGTGTTGCAGGTTGGTTCTATAGGCATTTACCAGGCTAGGGCACAACCCAGGGGGGTTTCCAGCTAGGGGGCGCACCATCTTGGAGGTTTTGGTTCAATCTGCTGGAAGCAGGAGGCATTTGGAGAAAGTAACACCTGGGTTCTCTTCGAAGGGTCCCTAGCATCATTCCTAGTCTATTTCGTAGGGGTTTATCCTTGCAGTTTATTTCTATGAGCTTGGCACGAATTGAAGAGAAAGAGGGCGCTCTGTAGAAAGGTATTTTCAGTGTTTGGAGGCTCAAATCTTCATAGATTGGCTTGAGACTTCAACATCTTGGTAGCAGTGGCCCGATCTATGATCTGACAGAGTTTGGTGGCATTTGGAGGTTCCTAGAGGGGAGAACGTACCCTCTTCGACTTTATCAACCAAGAAGGGCGCAATCCAATTTAGGGATTGCCTATTTGGAGGAGCAACATTGCTCAGATCAACTTAAGATTCGATCCAGAGGTTTCTCTCAGCCCGATCTACATTCTAGGCGAGTTTTGGAGGATTTGGAGGTCAGAAAAGGGTAGGCCGAAACTTGGGGGTTTGGCAGCATCCAGAGCAGGGCGCAACTTATCCAGTTGGGGAGGTTTGACAGTGCATTGGCCAGGTTCTTCTATCTTCAGTCAGATCTGCTTGTTGGTGGCCTTTGGAGGCTTGGATCTCTTCTCTTACAACCTTTGGGAGGCATTTATCTTGTATTGTTTTTCTTATTGTATTGGCTAGCAGCCCATTTTGTTATTGTTGGGGCTTTCTTCCAGATCTGCAGATCTCTTGTGTACGGGGTCTCCTTACTATCTAAATAAAGGCCAGATCTGACATTGTGATTCTCTATTGGTGTTCTTATATCTCTTGTCTTGTTAATGAATGTATGCTTCATATCTATTAGTCTATCAATATTGACTAATCCCATGCACATCTTACGGAAACACCTCCAAACACATGAACAAACATCACAACAATAAACAATTAGTGTTCTGGGCAAAAAATTTGGCTCGGGAACATTACAAGTTGCATAAGAGGCTTGTTGATAGTTGTTCTTTCTCCCCTCACTCGAGGTATCCAATAGAATGGACGATTCACCAAATTCCTTATTAAGTCTAAACATGTTGCATTACATGCTAGCATCTCTTCTCCTCTATTGATATATATAATTGTCTTCCAGGATGTTGGGAGATTGATCCACTAATTCAAGAAACATTTCCACATTGGAAGCATTTCCATTTTTGAAATATCCCAAGACACAACTCAAGTTTAATGACTAGGTTCTATCAATGTCTAGTGTCTAAATGTATATGAGTTCGTGCTAGGTCATGTCTATTGAGTCATATGGAAATTGTGCTAGGTCCCCATAGGTTTTTTTTAATGTTTTAGTCAAATAATAAATTTCCTACAAAACGGATTTTTTTTTATGTAAAGTCAATAAATTGTAAAAATATGGCATTAGTCATTGTCAGATGCCATGTTTGTGTTCGTTTTCTAAGCCAGAGAACCCTTTAGACCCCTATCCCCCTTTTGTCTAGGCAAAAAAGTGATTTCAATCACTCAAAAATGTATTTCTCTCGAAAAAAGACAAAAAAGGGTTTTTTAATTAAATTCCCTAAAATTTAGGAGAATTGCTAAAAGTTAGGAAACATGTAGGGGACATGTTTTTCATTTGTTTTCAGTCAACTTAGAGCAAGGACGAGTTCACTAGAGAGGAAGGTGACTTGGTTGATGATGTGTGCAAGGGAGATAATCCCAATGTTAAGACTCGACCTTCCCTTCTTAGTTGGCACACTTGCAAGAGGGGGAGATAATCCCAATGTCCAACTCGCCCTCACTACTCCACTTCCACTTCATCTCACTACCACTCACTCCCACTTCACTCCACCTCCACCTCCATCACTCCACTCCACCTCACTTTATCTCCACTCTTCCCCACTCTACTCCTTGCGCATCTCCTCTTCCACATGCACATCTCCTCATGCACTAATGCATCCTCTCATACGAATTGTCACCTGAACTTAGATAAATAGAAGGCGACCCCTCTCCATTTAGCTAGTTGGAGTTTGGGTGACCTTGTTGTATATTGTTGTAATATCTTTCTTGTATTGGAATAAAGAGACTTTGGAGGTCAATCTATTGGTGTTTGGTGTTCATGTGTGGATGGATGCTGGATACATATTGAGGTGATGTTGCTTTGATTTCTTGCATTTATTTATGGTGTAATTTGGCTAATCGTAAGGATATTGTTATCTAATTAGAGTGGATTCTTTCGCTTGTTTGGTTTATTAATCCATTTGTTTATTTATATTTGAAGCTTGTATTGTGTTATGAACATAATATATATAAATAAGATGTTCATAACATAATAATTAGTTAGTAAATAGTTAGTTAGTAAATAGTAATTATTAGTAATGAAAGGACATGTTCTCGAAAAGACATGTCTAGTGGTGAAAAGGCACCCCTGTGTGGGTATATAAT
>JASDQU010375667.1:0-11394 GCA_032191745.1 Picea mariana
ACAACAACCAATGTATCAAATGAGGCAAAAGAAAATATTATAAATTCCTTAGGATATTAAGCACTGATGAGCACAGGTGCTTTAATCAAAGCCTTATTGATTTGGTCAAAAGAATCTAGAGCTTCATAATTTCATTTCACCTCACTTCCTTTCCTAATCATAACTATAATGTGCTTAACCAACTCAACAAACTTAGAAATGAATCTTCTCAAAAAATTGATTTTACCCAAGAAAGACTAAACCTCTTTCTTAGATCTAGGAAAAGACAAGGTCTGGATGGCCTCTACTATGCTTGGATCGATTCTTACTCCTCCTGCTGACACAATATGTCCCAATAGTTTTCCCTCCTTCATAGAAAAAAAAGATTTCTTAGGATTGAGGGAGAGACCAAACCTTCTTCACTTTAGGAAGAACTTCTTCAAATGATGACAATTCTCTTGGTCACACTTTGAGAAGACTATAATGTCATCTAGATAGATGACTACAAATTTGTCCTTTTCCCCAATGAAGGAAATGTCCATGGCTCACTGGAAGGTTTCTCCTACATTCATCAATCCAAAGGGAATTTTAGCATACATGAATGTTCCCCAAGGAGTAGTGAAAGTTGTCTTCTCTCTATCTTTAGGCATGAAAGAAATCTAATTGTAACCAGAGAAGCCATCAATCATAGAAATCCTAGATGAACCAGTCACTCTCTGTAAAATGTGATCCATCTTTGGAAAGGGGTAGTTGTCATTTTTGGAGCTCCTGTTCAAATTCCTGAAGTTTACACATAATTTGATTTCCCCATTTTTCTTCCTCACAAGTACCAAATTAGCCACCCATTCTGAATATCCCAAGGGGATGATGATCTAGGCATCCAACGACTTCTTTACTTCTTTTTACACAATAGGCAACAACATGGGATTTATCTGTCTGAGTTTCTACCTGAAAGGTATGGCCTCTCATTTCAAAGGGATTTTATGTTCAATGATGTTGGTGTCATATGTTCTCAAATATTCATATTTCCATGAAAAAACATCAACAAACTCCTTCAAAATCCTGACATATTCAACACTTTTCTCCTTTGAAAAACTGCTAGATAATTTGACATATTTTGGGTCTTCCTCTGTTCCCAAATTTCATCCAGTCACATCAGCATTTTCAGTCTAACCTTTAGCCTTTACAACAACATAATTTATATAAAACAATCTCTCTAAAGGGACTAGTCCCTTTGGAATATGGTTACCTGGAAACTGAACAATATGATGGTCAACAATTTTATTCAGGAAAAAATCAGCATGAGGGCTTTCTTCAATATCCTTATCTTGATCAATATGCAAATCAGAAAATTCATCCATAATCTCAAGAATTTGTTTTATCTCAATATCATCCTCAAATACCTTCTAATGTTTGACATTGTCAGGAATAAAAGGTATATACTTTACTTCCACATCATACTTTATTTTTGGGGGGCAAAGGGACCCTAAACTTACTTGTTGAAACAACAAAGGAATCTGCCACAATTTTCTCCTCTCTTGGAAAAAAAGAGATATTAAAAGCCAAGAAGAAACTATCAATAAGATCCCATACTTCATTTCTGTAGGCCCTTAACCTGGGGTGCTTAGCCTGATACATATATATGACCTGATGTACAATTAAATCAACATCTCCAAATACTACTAGCTCTTCAATATTCATGTCTTTGGTAGCTCTCAAACCCAAAACAAGAGCCTCATATTCTACCAGATTATTTGTTGTTTCAAATTCAAGCTTATAATATAGAGATATGGTCTCTTAGGCTAGGGAAATGAAAAATACCCCAGCCCCAACACTTTCCCTGGAAGAGGCTCCATGAAAAAACATTTTCCAAACAGACATATTGGAAGGAGGGTCTTCATAAGAGATGATGAGATGATTTCTGATTTCAATAGGTTCTTGAGGTCCATCAATGAGTTGTAACATATTGGTTCCTAGATTAGTTTCTACTGCAAAAATGGGGTGGTTAGTCAGATTTTCTTCATCACTGATAATGTAAGCAAGTTGAACTTCCCTGTAAAGCCTTCTATGCTTTCCCCCAAACACAGGGATAGTAGCATATGAAATATCCATCTGCAACGTGCCCCCCAGTATTTTAATCCAAGATATAGACAAGCGCATCCCAAACTTAGGGGGGACATCAACCACCACAATATCCATGACCACGCCTTTCATTGGCAACTGGAACAAGGAAACATCCAAGTATTTGATAACCCCGAGACTCTTCACCTTCCTTGAATCAAATGAGTAAAGGTCATGGTAAGTTTTTGTAACTTCCAACCTGAGTTCCTCCATGACAATCTTAATCATGAGATTGTGAGATGCCCCTGAATCCATCAAGAAGTTGTTCTTATCATGTATTTTCGATGAGGTATAGAAAGGAGGGGAGGAGTCATCTCTATACTCCACCAAAGGCCCCAATATGACAACTATTTTTTCATCTTGGAGGTTGATTGAATCCATGGAATAAGATGAAGGCTCAGGCTGCAACACTTTGGAGAGGTACCTCTTGAAATCCTCAATTTTAACTAGCTCCAAGAAAGGTATAGGAATTTTAATCTTTTGAATCTCATTCTCAAAGATAAAAGAAGNGCCTGGGGGTTTTATGCCTCTTTTTCTTTACTGCTAGTTGCCACCTCTTTTACAAGATTCTATGCTCTAGTAGGTTGATTAGGAATATTAGGCTTTCCTTCTTTCTTCTTGGACCTGAGGTTGTATCTATTTGGACCGCCACTAGTCCTTTCTCCTTTTCTCATCTCATTTAGTTGGTTGTCCATGAGAGCCTCTTCATATGTAGATTGATTTAAATGAGGAGATGAATAGGTGTCACCAAGACAATGGATTTCAGTATCAGCTTCTTCTTCCTCTCCTTCTTCATCAGTAACAAGGGTATTTTGGAGAGGATCTTGGATTTTTTGATCATCCCTATCCCTATTCATTTGATCTCTTTGGATGATCTAAGGGGCATTATTTGGTCTTCTGAAATTTCCCCTAGTATCATCATTCCGGGGATTCCTATAGCTCTGTTTTCCTTCAAATTTCAACCTTTCTACTTCTACAGAAAGTGATTTTACCAGCTTGGTCAACTCATCCACTTGAGGGTGGGAAGCATAGGAACCAGAGGTTGAAGCTTCATACCTAACTTGTCTTATGTCTCTATCATCCTTACTCCTAAGTTTGTGAACTGCTAGTATACTGGATTCTACTTCAAGGGCTGCATATTGCATATGAGACAAGGAGGTAGCTCTTCTTTCTCTTAACAGGAGGCATAAATCAGGGTCAAAAGCACTAGAATAAGTAATCTTGGCAGAGGTTTCAGTAGGATTAATTTCATTGGGGATATTATTTTACATCTTATTAAATAGTTTTGAGAAGTCTAAAATAGATTCCCCCTCTTTCCTCTCAAGTGACACAAACTCTGTAATATAATAAAGAAAATATGTTTTATCCCCCCAATTCCTCAAGAATGAATCATCCATAGCTTCAATCCCATCACTATATCCAGGTGCCAATCCCCTAATCTATTTCCTAGCCTCACCATCAAGGCTCTATACAAAAACTCTTATCCACACATCTTCGTTTTCAATGATTTGATTATCTTCATAGCTATAAAAAGATGAAAGATGTTCTTCTCTAGTTATGTCTTCCTCCCCTATAAACTTGGGCTTGTACTTAAGGTAGTCTCCAGCTAGGAGAGCATACATAGGCTAAGGTAAAACAAGAGGGGCATATCTGGCAGCCACTATGTAAGCCATTATGTTTCTAGGAGGATTAACACCTACCATTGGGACGTGAACTGTAGGAGAACCAAGGGGAGATGGAGTTGGGATAGGTATGACTACAGTTGTGTTTCTAAGGGAAAGGGGACATGGTTGAGTGTCGGAGGAGAATGATATGGGGTTCAAGGGAAAATAATTTTCCCCCTCTTTGGATGTACTAAATTTAATAGGAGGAGGAGTAGTAAATCCCAAAGTGGGAAAGTCTTCTAAGCTCCTGGGTCTAAACCACTTTACAATATCAGGGGAGACAAGTGTTTCAAAACTTTCTCCTTCCAAATAAAGACTAGGAGGGGAGAAATAAATAAGAAAACTTCCAAAATTTAAACTTTTGGAAACTCCAATAGATGGTATAATAGGAGAATTAGATGCAAATACTGGAGTTTTAAAAGAAGAAGTTTGTAAATTACTAGAATCACTTGAAACAATAGTTGAAAGCCCTTCTTGAGAGGTATTTTCTTTCTTGATAATATTTTTTGGGTCAGCTTCAGGTGTTCCCAGAGGAAGATGTGGAGTAGACCTCGTGTGTCTGACTTTAGGAGCCACAACTGAAATAGTGGAGTCGCCAGGTGCAAGTTGCAATCTTCAAGTTATTGATTTCTGATGCACCTTCAAAATCATAATTTCTTTGTCATTCAATTCAAGGGAAATGTATTCAATTCATTCCCCGAAAATGACACCATGAATGTTAACACTAAGAGTCACCCTCTGATTGCAAGAGGATAAGCCCAATACCCATCAGAATTTTTGGTGGATGTTGGTTTTATGAGTGGAGTTCAAATGGATGAAACTCAGTACATGAATCATTTTAACAAAGAAACTGAACAAGAAATTCACACGGAAGTGAGGTCCTCATTAACTTCAGTCAGTGATTTTAGTTTAAGTGTGAGAAGAAGGAAGAATTGTTGAGAGGATTGGACAGTAATGCCATGAGAATCTAGTTTTGAAGTAGCTTGGTGAAGAAAAACTCAAGCTCAAGAGCAATCTTTAACTTAAGTTTCAGACACAGAAATATGTCACAAAAACATAATAATCAAACCTACATTACCATGAAACTACAACAACTTGACTGGATCCTCCATGCCCGAGCCTTTCAGCGTAAGGAGAAATGAGATAACAAGGAAGATGACTAAAACTGGTCACAACAATACTGTAATCAAACCTACATTACAATAGAACCACAACCCTTGACTGGATCCTCCATGCCCGAGTGTTTCAGCACAGTTTAAACAAAGATATGCAAGAATTTGACTTCTATTAATGTGAAACTCTCAAATTTGATACATAACCAGAGAACAGTTCTGGCATCAAAATTACACAGTAGGGAGCTTGGCTCAACTAGTTGACAACCTTAATAGAATATTGAACTGATCTATTTATACTCAGATCAATCCACAACTATCAGGATTGTGATCTGGCCATTCCATTTAAAACCTTTCACCTGCACCTTATTCTATCAGACTGTGCATGTACCCTTCTGTCAAACACAATCTCAGATTGACATGGGCCTGTAGGAAAATCATCCATCGTGGTACCTCAGGCTAATGGTTGTGTCTCCATGTCCAGACCCTCCACACCTTCTATTTATGGAGTGATTCAAGGTTTCAACCACCTCTCCTTTTCCATTAACCGTTCTCTCATCGGGATCTGGATGACGCTTAATGCCTAGGGGGATGCCATGCACTGCTCTCGGATTTGTCTTCATATAATCACGTGATTGCGGGGCCGTCAAAGGTGGTTTGGATTTACACTAATTTTGAGCCTGCAATTCACCACGAACTTCCACATACCTCTCTTGATATACCATGGTATCGATTGTGGGACCACTTTAAAATTTTATCGTTCGAGAATGTTGTGTCCCCGCAATGAAATGTGGTCGTTGATCTGGTGGCAATCTACGATTTGGGTACTCCTTCTGAATTTAGCGCCACTGCTAAAGCTTATCTACCCACCAAAATTAGGATCATTCAAACCATGCTAGGATATGGCGCTAATTTTGGCACTGAATAAGAACACTTCCCGGAGGATGATCTGACATGGTTTCCTGATATCACCATGCCAACATGTCATGAAAAAGAGAGGTGACATGTGTCACTTGGAAACTAGCAGATGATATGCCCAAAGGTTCCTAGACTGAGTGCCACATGTCACATCCTAATGAATTCCAGGTGTCATGATTGATTAGAGCACCACATATATGAACTGATTACTTCCACGTATTTTGGCACTTTAGAGCTCTGGGGTGGTCTGCATGTAGAGCTGCAACTCCGACGTGAATGACAAACGTTGATTTGAGGAGGAAATGCGACACCTGATCTTTAACTCGAAGAGAATGCACTCTGGATGAAATCCGGAGTGGAGATGTTGAAAATCTTGAATCTTGGAGTTCTGAAGAAAACTACCACCGTTAGATTTGGATGGACACACGACAGCGGTCTGTGGACTTCGAGAGAAAATGCTTCATATGAAAGTGAGATGGGAGGAGATAAAACTCCTGAAGTCTAGATTCCCGAAGTAGATATTTACCATCCGATGGATAAGGACATGTGGCGCTTGATCTGCAACTCTAGGGCTTCTACCTATCCACTAATCCTGACACAAATTTTACATGTTAAATACACAAGAGCCACTGATTTGATCATGATCTATGATCTGGGAAAGCCCCACTTTTGTTTCCACGCGTCACTCCTAGATGGACCTTTCTTCCTGCTGTGAAGATCAACGATTCACAATTACTTTGGGAGTTTGGGCTTCGGCTCTTCGGGACCTTTCAATGCATAACTCCCATAATCCTCCAAAGTAAATCTTACAAAGTGAGAGATCTAGTGACGCGTGGCCTCTTGATTTAGATGACCGAGATTTACTTTGGGACCTTTAGTACTTCAGGGATTCT
The DNA here is from genome assembly GCA_032191745.1 of Picea mariana. Classification (NCBI taxonomy): domain Eukaryota; kingdom Viridiplantae; phylum Streptophyta; class Pinopsida; order Pinales; family Pinaceae; genus Picea; species Picea mariana. Next base: position 6,688 of record JASDQU010375667.1, read on the forward strand.
GGTGATACTACTGCCAATATCAATGGTCCTTGTTGGTTTGAGATAAATGACCCACGATTATTTCGGGAGTTGAGGTTTTGGCTCTTCGGGACCTTTGCACACTCCTCAACTAGAAAATCCCACAGTGACTTTTTATGTAGCTCAAATCTGGCACCACGTGTCTGCTTGATCGATGGCCCATATTTTCTCCAAGTTTCAAGACTTCAGAATGTTTAGACGAATAACTCTTACAATCCTTCGGAGTCCTGATTTATGCAATGCTTCTCCATCTCCGGTCTCTCCCCAATGAGATCTGATGGATCAGACTTAACTTTTGCTTGATCTTTAATTCTGTGGCTTCTTATTGATGCTAAAAATTGCACAAATTTATAATTCCGAATACCCAAGGGTCGCTAATATGAACTTCACATGGGATCTCCACTATTGAAAATTGAACCTTCTTGTTTGCTTGTGTTTCAAGCCCGAAATGGACTGTTCTGAAAGCTTCTCTTTGTGCTCATGGTTGTTAACTATACAAACAAAGGAATTGGATGAACCGATGTGAGCTCAATCAATAGAAAATAAAATGACTGGAAATTTGGACCAAAAAACACGATATGTGTTCATACTTTAAATAAAACATAAAAAACTTGAGCTGAGAATCTCCTAAGCAAGATACTAAGGAAAACCAGATCATTGATCAGAAAGGGAAATTGACTTTATAAACCAGAAGGGAAAAATCCTAGGAATGGCATGCAAAAAAGAGGCAGATGGAGTAGCGGTGTAGAATTCGGTATTCACAAAAAACACATACGACCACTGGAAAATTCATGTGATAAAAAAGAACATGAAAACAACTGGGGAATTTGGTAACCCAAATGGAACCACTGTGAACTACTAATTACCATACCTTGTTATGAAGGTGGTCTTGCTGATGTCTTCCTCTTTAATCCTTACCTGATGATATCCTAACCTGAGATCAATCTTTGAAAATACCCTAGCATCCTTCAACTGATCAAAGATATCATCAATCCTTTGTAGAGGATACTTGTTCTTTATACTCACTTTGTTCAAGTGTCTAAAATCAACACACAATCTTAATGTTCCATATTTATTCTTCATTAACAAGACTAAGGCACCCCAAGGTGACACACTTGGGAGTATATACCCCTTCTTCAGAATCTCTTCAAGCTGCATTTGTGGTTCCTTTAATTCGGGTGTACTCATTGTGTAAGGAGTCTTTGATACTGGAGCTGCTCCAGGCATTAAATTTATAAATAAATCAATATATCTTGCTACCTCCTTGAAAACATCTTAAAAATATTCTAGGACTGCATGATCCTCTATATTTGGCACCCTATCCTTATATTCTTCCTCCATATGGGCTGCAAATATTTTACAACCCTTCCTGTAACACTTCTTTAGCTGCATTGTCGAGATTTCTCTGACAACAACTACCCTCAGAATTCCTTGGATTGCTCTCTGATTTCCTTCCTCATCCAAGCAAGTGAATGCCTTGTTATGGTAGTCTAATATGGTATGATGTTGGTTCAACCAATCCATACCAATTAGTAAATCATATGATCCCAGAGGAAAGATGTTCAAATATTCCTTGGTACTTAGTCCATTCATGCCCACTAGACATGATTTAACCAACTCAACAACTTTCCTCTTGGCTCATGTAGCCAGCTGCACCAACCAAGATTTCTCATGCTTGCTTCTTGGAAATTGAAATATTTCTACTACCTTAGCATCTACATAGCTATAACTAGCCCCTGAATCAATTAAAATAGTAAGGGCATGGTTATCGATCATACCTTCGACTTCAATCATGTGTGAATGAAACTCAGCTTGCTTATTGTCCATGGCTGCATAGGTCCTTGGTGCTCTTCTACCCATGTCCTCCACCGTTTCAGCTTGCTAAACATTGTGAACAACTCTCACTTTTTCCTTTCTGTGAGGACAATATCTATACCTATGATCCCCTTTACAACCCCAACATTCCATAGGTGTCTTCCTTGGCCTTTTCCCACCTACTTCAGCCATTCTAGGCTCTCTCAAAATTGGCTTTCCTTGAGGACTATTCTTGAAAATTGTGGTTTGTTTCCCTTCTGCCTTTTCCCCCTCTTAAAATTCTTCTTGTCTTCCCAAGCCTTTTGGAAAATAGGTTTCCGTCTTTTTTGATCAAATAAGAATTTTTCTCTCCTTATAATTTCTTCCATAATTTTAGAATCATCATATTGGATTTTATCACTAATGAAATATGGTAGCCCACTCAGATACCTTTGAATATTAATTGTCTCATCCTTGATGAAGGGGACATACTTCAACAACTCCAAGAATCTTCTTTCATACTCATCAATGGACATACTTCCCAACTTGAGTTCAAATAAATCTGTCATTTTCTTGTCATAATACCTCTTAGTTAAGTACTTTTTTTCAAAATGTCTCTTGAATTCCCTCCATGTAACATTGTTCTCTCTGACCTGCTGCACTTGCACAAGTTGATCTCGCCATAGTTGCACTTGCACAAGTTGATCTCGCCATATGGATTCATTTCCTTTAAGTTGGTAGATGATAATTATTCCCTCTGCTTGAGAAGAATAGTTCTGAAGTTGGAAATATTTCCTCATGCCCAACAACCATGCCTCAACATCTTCATCTTTCTTGTGCTCTCCATCAAAAGTAGGAGGCTTGATTTTATTTATTTCACCCTTATTTTCATCCACTTCAGATCTCCTTTGATTTCTGGTAGGAGATGTAATTGAACTGTTGTGTGGCCTCCTTTTGGAATTCCTTTGGGAGTGTTGGTGATGTATGCTACCACTTCTTCCTCTTCTTTCCTCATTAGGGGTTCTGTGATTCTCTGATTTGTTGGAGCCACTCTCCTTATCCAATTTCTTTTCAATTCTTTCCAAGATTCTCATAAGCTTCATATTGAAGTCTCCTTGTTGCTCCTTGACTCTCATAAGACTTTTGTTATCTACCTGGTGCATTTGGACATCTTTTTGAAAATTCTTAATGATTTTCATCATGCTCACTTCTTTGTCTATTTCTTCTCCATGCCCACTGGAGTTTTTTACTTCAATTCAAAAATGGACATCCATTTCTTTCTACTATGAGACAACTCAGTTCGGCTCTGTCAATTGTTAACTTTGCAAAAAATGTGTAGTCAATGGAATTTTTGTTAGGCTATCAGTCTTTAATAATTTTCCAGAGTAACTTAAACAATCTCATTCAACATAAATATTATCATACTCCATTTTTGGTGGGTCTGCATCAATCAAGAATCCCCAGGATTCTATCTCTAAGCCCTATTATATTATGTGACAATTCACCATTCAATGCTAGCCCCTTTTATTCACTTCTTAACTCGTATGTGACCATGTCTAGGACCAAGTACTAAACCAACAAGCACTTACTGCATGCTTCGGAGTTTCGGGCTTTGGGTGTTTCCAAATCCTTCAATGCCAAAAACCTTCAGAGTGAAAACTCCCTGAAGTGTCAGATCTTATGACTCATGTCCACAACTATCAATAGTCACAATGACTCTGGCGCTTTGTCCTTTTGGATTTATCAACCCATGAGACACTTGTATTCCTCAGATCTCCTGAACTTTGAATTTCTGATTTACTTTACCTTTCGGGGTCCACATGGTACAACCATCAACAATTAAGGTGATGGCACATGGCCCCATGTGTCAGATTTCTTTTGGTATAACAGGTTCGTCAAAGTTCCATTCTAACTGACATGTGGTAGGAATAAGGAATTCCATGTCACCCTGGGTGATGTCATCATGTCGTGTCACTTTAGGACTTCAGAAGGATTCACCTTAGCACACCTCATTTAGCCCGAAGTGTCGAGCTCCCGAATACATTGATATGTCATTGTGCCCTACCCCTTGATCTTGGCTTGATCTACGGCTCCGATATGACTTCAAACAATCCAATAGTCAAGAACGTTTCCCTATATCTACAGTGTAGATCCTCTTCAGAACTTCAGAACTTCGGGATTCAGCCCCTTTTTCTTATAACACATAAACTTTTCTGAAGTCATGAATTCTTAAGGACTTAGGGTTTTTACTTTCCTGCACATTATCTATATCTGACGACTATCAAGGGTCTTCCTTCTCCTGAAATGATCCTACGACCCAAATTTCAAACCTCGCATCCCAATGCAACAGTTGTTGCAACTTCCTTCTCTATTTCCATTCCATAAACTAGTATACCTCCTGAGCTTCATAACATGACCAAGGTATTCTCTTGGCACCCAAGGATGCTTTGAACCTCAAATTGTATCCCTTTTGACAACAATTCACTCTTAAATATTTGTCTCGTTAACCACTAACATTTCCCATCCAGGCTCAGTTTCGAAACCTTGGCTCTGATACCAATTTGTAAGTCTTGAGCCCCCCAACAGGCCAGGCAATGCCACAGTGGAAACATCTTTCTGTTGTGATACCATTTTTTTTTGTGACCTTCCCGTCCTTAAACCAACAATTCGGGCGACATCACCTCAAAAACTAACATGCTCGAGCATACACACATATATATGTATATATTTCTAATTAGATTTTAACTAGACATTAACATTTTGTACATACACATGTTAGGACCACACAATGTACCCTTTTTGCCCATACTTTTTGCCATTGTTATACCCTTCATCACCTGTATTTAGACTTATACTATCAGTTCACCTGATCATTCCAAGGTACACAACGCCCTT
>JASDQU010375668.1:0-11394 GCA_032191745.1 Picea mariana
TTTTGTGGACGATATCACTACAGTTTGTTTCAAACTCTTTTGGAAGACATGCCAACGTGTCATGCATCATTAAATGGCATGCAAAACAGTTTAAAATCAAAAGCATCCGAGGAATTTTTGGGTACACTTGCAAGGCCATATCCTAAAACTCAGCCATGAGTATTGGAGGAATGAAGCAGTCACACACACAGGTGTCACGCTACCTCACTACCTCGCAGGAGCTGGAAGATGGAGAAAGCAGATGAAGGATTTTTGCATGATGAAGGCAGTTCGAATACCATTTTCTGTTATTGAAGACTTTATGGTTATAGTTGTTAAAGTAAAATAGGACTGTTTTTATTTAATAACAGATCCATGTTTTTAGGATCTGTGCAAATGTATTGTAAAGGCTATAAATGCCTATTTTGAAATCAAACAAGGGTTCAATTCTGGAGAAATGTGAGGCTATGTTTTGATTACTTATCTTAATACAAAAAATCACAGTTTCCTTTTGTTACTATAATCAGATTTTCATCTATCATATTTCTGTATTCTGTTTAGATCAGTTCAGCTTATGCTCATGATTTGAATGGAAGAACTTCTTATTGCTTAGTGTGACCCTGCATTACTTATGTATTTGGTTGTATAAACCCTACATTCCAATGTATTTGGTTGTCTAAGCTATATTCTTCACACCTCTTTTGTTATCTAGCCTTTGATTTACAGTTTCTAAAAGCACTGGTTCATTTAGTTATCTGATAAATAATCTTTTCATTGCACTATCTTAGTATCCCATTGATCCACCTACTGAAAACAATCCATTTCTTAAGTTACCAGGCATACTTAGTTTACAACCCTAAGTAGTTTCCTGGAGAGTTAACAGGTACGATAACAGTGACGTTTTTCCTCTTGCAAATTGTGCTTTCTTCAGGTTGGCTCTGATACCATGTTACTGTTTATGCCATTATTATAGTTCTTTGGATTTCAATAGATAAGAGCATCATAAGAACAAGATCACTAAGAAATACACATCCACAAGAGACACAACATTTATCCTGGGAAACCCTCTAGGGGAAGAAAACCCAGCAAAACTTCCTTATCATAAATAGCTTATACAANTCAAACCAATACAGAAAGTCCTCCCCAAGAGATGCGCCACTCTTCTCCTCCTCTCTCCAACTTCTAATTGCAGCTTGCCTCATAAGAGAATGAGCAAGTGAGTTGTGTGTAAGAAGTGAGGCGCTAGCCTCTAGTTTATATCAAACTGGCATGTGTGAAAGGTCACAATCTGGCAGGGCCGACCTCTCACTCTGGGTGGGTAAACCCACCTTTAATTAATTCTGGGTCTTCCATTATAACTGTTGGGTCTAACTTCTTATTCTGCACTTTGTAATTGTCCAATGACCAATCCACAAAAGGGGATTTGGTCCTTATACAATTACCGACATGATCAATCCTCAATGGGGACTAATCCAATAACAATAATAATAATAATGACATGATTAATCCTCAATGGGGATTTAATACAATAACAAAATAATAATAAGAATGCTCTTCATAGTTACATTATGTTAACACTTACCACCACCAAAAATAGTCTGTCAGCTAAGAGCGACGTTGGGACACACAGGTTATTATAGGAAATTTATCAAAGGATATGCGTAGATCACTGCACCAATGAAAAATATGCTAAGAAAAAATACAAAGTTTCAGTGGAACGACGAGTGTCGACATGGTCTGGATACCCTGAAAGAAAATATGGTCACCGCACCGATATTAGTATTTCCAGATTGGGAGAAGACATTCCATGTGCATGTAGATGCATCAACTATAACACTTGGAGCTATCTTGGCGTAGCCAGGAGCGGGAGACTTGGATCACCCGATAGCATTCGCGAGCATAAAGTTATTAGACTCTGAACAAAACTATAACATGATTGAAAGAGAGAAGGCCTAGCTATGGTATACACACTTCAAAAGTTCTGGCATTACTTATTGGGAAATTACTTTAAGATGTTCACGGATCACTTAGCCCTAAAATACCTAGTCAACAAGCCAGTGTTGGGGAGGAGAATTTTTTGATGGTTAGTACTATTCCAAGAATTTGACTTTGAAGTAATAGTCAAGCCATGAAAATTGAACGCAAGGCCTGATTACCTATCAAGGGTCACAAATGGAGAAGAACCTACGAATTTAGAAGACAACTTTCTAGATGCACAGTTATCCTCAGTACAGATTGCTGATGAATACTTCACATATATCATTCAGTACTTGAGTACATGTACTGCGCTGCAAGAATATAGCACCACGCAGAAGAAAAACCTGGTAGTCTGCGTTGCCGACAATCAACTGATTGCAGTACATTTATATAAAATGGGCACAAATGACATCTTGCGAAGATACATGTCAGAGAACGAAAGACCCAGATTTTTAGCAGAAGCCCACGGGGGAATAGCAGGAGAGAATTATGCAGGTAAAGCTACCACCCAGAAGTTATTGCGCGTAGGACTTTGGTAGCCAACGATTCACAAAGATTCAAAGGAATATTGTCAAACATGCGATGTTTTTCAAAGGGTAGGCAAACCTAACAGAAGGGACAAGATGTCATTACGACCACAAGTAACATTATAGGCATTTGACAAGTCGACAATAGACTTTGTGGGACCAATCAACCCACCAGCAAAAAGAACAGGAGCAAGGTACATTATCACCACGACAGAATACTTAACAAGATGGGCAGAAGCCGCACCAGTGAAGGATTGCAGTGCAGAAACAACAATGCATTTTCTATTTGAACAAGTAATCACTAGATTTGGGTGCCCAAGAATTTTGATAAGCAACCAAGGCACACACTTCATAAATAGTACCATCAATGCTATGACTAAAKAATTTGAAGTCCATCATCAGAAGAGCACACTGTATCATCCACAAGCAAATGTCACAATGGAAGCATTCAACAAAATCTTGGAGAATGCACTGACAAAGATTTGCAACRTCAACAGGGATGACTGGGACCTCAAAGTACCAACAGTATTATGGGCCTACAGGACTACGTGCAAAAAGTTGATAGGGCACACGCCATTTAAACTGGTTTATGGCCAAGAAGCAGTGGTGCCATTAGAATTTTTAGTACCAAGCTTGCGCATAGCARCAATCACACAAATGATAGAACGAGGCGTAGTACAGGAGAGACTGAATCAGTTACTGACCATGGAGGAAGACARAATTTTGGCAAGATTCCACCAACAAGTTCAGAAAGMACGAGATAAAGCTTGGCACGATAGACACATCAAGAAGAAAACTTTTAAGGAAGGAGATCTAGTGCTAATGTATAACAACAAATCGTTATAGCACCCAAGAAATCTTAGAATGCATTGGTTAGGACCATACGAAGTAAAATCTGTCACAGATGGAGGAGTTGTATAGTTACGAGATTTATCAAGTGTAGAACTCAGAGGAATGATCAATGGAAGCCAACTGAAGATGTATAAGGACAGTTGACCATCCACCGTGTAGTAAGAAAAAACAAAACAATATATCGAAAAGAACCAAAGAGGGCACAGTGCATCGGGAGTAGAAAGGCTACACGAACTAAGAAACACAAATTCGGCGAGGATAAGGACAATGGTCACACACAAAAAGGGAAACAAGCGGGAAAAGGAAAGTCGGCAAAAGCAGTACGACAAGATAGCATTAGGCGGAATTAAAAGACGGCAAGGACCGATGGGGCATCACATTAATCGCACCAACTGGAGATGGCAAAGCAAGAGTAATGGAAAGTATGAAACCACAGGAGATGCATTGAACCAGTAATAAAGGTGCATTAAACCCATAATCAAGGAAGTGTCTTCGACAAGCTTCATGGGAAATCCATACAACACACGGACGCGAGAGCCAATAGTCTATTCATGAAAAGAAAACAGAGGCTAAAGAGAACAGTGTGAGTGCACAGAGATCACAGAGACCATTTGAATCCAGTAGACACTTGACATTCACCGCCTAAGCAAGCAAAAGCAAGCCAAACCGCCAGGGAAACCAAAGTTCAGACTAACTCATGAGGACAGGCGAAAGAAGGTGAAAAGCAGCCGTCGAAAATCGTCAATGTCGATGAAATCCCATCTTCGTACACAACACCGATAAACCCTACACATATCTTGGAAGAAATCCAACAACCATCACTGGAGGGCACGAGTCAGGAGATACCAGCGGAAGTACAGAAGCCACAGAACCAGGGAACAAAATCCCAAAAGGTGATGAAACCAGAGCATACAGAGGCATCTCTAAAAGTCAATAGCATAGCACTGAATCCGACAACAGCAGTGGAGCCTGATGAGTCTCAAATGACCATCTTAGACCACCCCGCAGGGGAGACGATTGAAGATGGCTCGGCTTGGCCGGAATGGTATATGAAGGAGCAACCAGAAGCTGTTGGAACTTCAAGCTAGCCACCACAACATTAGAAAGACAAGATACACATACCAAGGTCACCTCGCAAGAAACCGACAACAAAAATTGTTCTATCGCGCATACCAACTGGGGTAAAGGTAGGACCAGAGCTACTGGGTCATATCAGGAAGCTCAAATACTCATACCACGATGTAGCAGATGAAGAAAAGTTCTCAGAACTTGTGAAGAGGGTCTTTATACAGACTACAGGCACAAAGTGAGTTGGAGAACTGATCAACCAGCCATATCAGTGGGCAACTGGGATGGAGAAAACAAGAATTTTAGGTCTATTGGACCTACCACATTTTGGCAAAGGACAGTACGCAACATCATGCATCAAACAACTAATAACAGTCACACATGGAGGGGAATTATGGCTGGACAAGCCCGTTCCCATAACTGTTGAGCTTATTGCGAAAATAACAGGGTTACCAATTTGGGGTTTGTATCCCACATTGTTTCTAGATGACAAAACCAAGGAGAAAGCGCTAGAAGAAGAGATAAAGAAGAAGTATGGCACCAACAGAGGTACAAGAGGAATAATTATCAAGAGGATCAATGACGCAGCCACACAATTGGGCGTGAAAATCTTAGCCTACAAGCTGCTAAGAAAATGTTGCAGGGAGGAAGTCCTGGCTGGAGTTATTGTAGTTGCAGCCCAGTGCGTAGAAGGCTCCTCAATGAGTTGGGTGGTGTACCTATTGAACTTGTTCCTGGATGATTCCAAGGATGCGCAGAACCTAGGCATAGAGTTCCACTACTCATGGTTGATCACATTAATAGCCTTCATGGGATGGCAAGAGCCAAGGTATGTAGTTTTTTGTACCAGACCAAAGCTGAATCAAGGAGCGAGGTATTTGTTGCTCAGAGCCAAGCCAGACTCAAGGAGCAAGAAGGTGAATGGGTCCATTTTTGAGGGGTACCTACGTGACCTACAGGAAGCCATCTCCAAGATGTGGATAATCACACTAGAAGTTGTCATGCGATATGCAGACATCGCCAATTTCTAGGCCACACAACACATAATGTGGATACAGGCAATGAAGGATCTGGATAAATAGTGGCTACAGATGCACTACTACATCACAAAGGGTGATTTTGACATGGTCATCAGCGAATGGGTTGATGAATGGAGGATCCCAACCATTACCCAGGAAGTGTTGGAAAGAATAACAGAAAAAGAGGCAGAGCAGGGAGAAATGCAGCCTCCAGAAATCCAAGTGCCCAAGAGACCAAGAATGGGCCAAGGCAAGACAACACAGAAAAACAAAGGGCCAAAGAAGATAGGGACCCAGAAGGGGAATAAGGAGAGTACATAGATGACCAAGAGACAACAGAAAAAAGCTGAGGGAGCGCAGGAGACCACCCCAAATCTCGACACACGGGAACCAGGGGGAAATAAGAGACCAGCCATGTAGACAGGAGGCACGCGCAAGAAATCAAAGGCACAACGAACACCGCCAGAGTATATGATCACAAATGATGATAGGGAGATGATAACCCAAATGGTCTAGGATTGTCTAGCCGAGGACCTCGACCATGCTGCATGCCACATGCACAAGATCCAAGAGGAGTTGGCAGACATGCGACAACTCATCAAGCAGATCAGGGAAGGGTCGACAACAAGCAACATGGGAATCGAACCATCAGCACTATAGATAGAAGGAAGAGTGCAAGAAGAAGAACGAGAGTTAGTCTAGGCAATACTACATCCACATGTAACATTCCACATCAACCCTTGTATGATGCACATGGACGAAATCGTGAGGCAGACACCCTTGAAGGACTTCAGCCAAATCCAACTTGTGTTGACAAGGATACCATTAGGGGCGCTACATAGGTTTCAAGTGAGCATAAACCACAAGGTACAATCTCGTGCACACAGAGACTTAACCGAATTGAAGCAGGNATGATGATAGGGAGATGATAACCCAAATGGTCTAGGATTGTCTAGCCGAGGACCTCGACCATGCTGCATGCCACATGCACAAGATCCAAGAGGAGTTGGCAGACATGCGACAACTCATCAAGCAGATCAGGGAAGGGTCGACAACAAGCAACATGGGAATCGAACCATCAACACTGTAGATAGAAGGAAGAGTGCAAGAAGAAGAACGAGAGTTAGTCTAGGCAATACTGCATCCACATGTAACATTCCACATCAACCCTTGTATGATGCACATGGACGAAATCGTGAGGCAGACACCCTTGAAGGACTTCAACCAAATCCAACTTGTGTTGACAAGGATACCATTAGGGGCGCTACATAGGTTTCAAGTGAGCATAAACCACAAGGTACAATCTCGTGCACACAGAGACTTAACCGAATTGAAGCAGGCAACAAAGAAGCAGGACACGCTGGAAATAGTATATGAGAAGGCTAAATCTGAGACCCAAGAGGAAAGGGAGCACATAAAAGGATTGGAGCAAAAAGTGGCAGGAACTTATGAGAAGACTCCACAGGCTGCGCACAGTGAGGTAATCATAGCAGCAGAAAAGATTGATTATATTGCATAGACAATTGATCAATACCAGAAGGAGATCGAGAATCTCCGAGAACATCCCACATCAACTACTCCACCAACAGTGAAGGAGCAAAGGAAGCAGGAAGCAACAACGTAGCTGCAAGAGATAGAGCAGCAAGTCAGCATAGTAGCTGACTTGTTTGATAAAGCAGTGAAACTTTGGACCAGGTTGGAGGAGGATCAATAGGTCCAACAGTCGGACAAGGAAGAAGAAAGGATCAACGAAACGATCCAAGAGCTCAAGAAGAAGCATAAGACAATAGCAATAATAGAACACGTCAAAGGGACACATGACATGAAGAGATTGCAGGCAGAGCTAATCACTATGCAAACCCAGAAACAAGAGCATCAGGCTCAAATGGAACCACTGCAGGAGCGGGTAACAAAAGTCCTAGCATAGGTAGAGGAAGCTAAGACACATATAGCACAGACCCAGGGAAAATATGCATGATTGATCAATGACGAAGTTGCAGTCCAAGTAGTGGATACAATCAAGGAGAAGATTGCATGGGCACAGACACAAGCAACATAGCTCAAGGAAAAGTTCCAGACGATCACTAAGGAGATTGAGGAAGCTCAGAAGGATTAGGTGGCTCGGGACGAGCCACATGTTAGTGTTGGGGGTATGTTGGCAGCAGGCCGAGGTAGAAAAGAAAGATTATTTTGGGAAAGAAAGCATGCAGAAGGAAAGCAACAACTGGAAGGAAGCACAACACGCGTGCATGCAAGGAAGGTAACAACTGGAAGGAAGAACAACACGCATGCATGGGAGGAAAACTTAACGATAGTAGGGTTAGCATTTTGGTAATGCATTGTAATGACTAAAGAGCCTGAAATGTATAAATATCGATACTTAGGTATCATATGGGGTTGGTTCTTGCATTGTTCAGTTGGACTGATATCGGTAGATGATCAATATTGTTGGCTTTTGTATTTCTCGGAGTATTGTTTCTAATATAGTGATACACATGAGTTGATGCGAGAGGTAATGTTTTGTTGTATGATCTATTTTGCATAAGTTGTTGAGCTAGAGGAGAAAAAGGAGGGTAGATCTTGAGGGTTAGATCACAGGCTATGGAGCCTGGTGCGATCTAGACCCCCTCATATAGATCTTACCCGATTAATAAGGGTTGTAAGTACACAGCGTTGGATACGCAGAACCATCATAATAAAGAGCCAAGAGCCAAATCTTTGTGAACGTAGCCCAGGAGGGGGTGAACCACAGTAATATTTGTGTTGTGTGATGAATGAATGTATATCTTTCCTGTCTTCAACAGTTCTTATTACGTTGAATGAATGAGTTATTATATTGCTTGTTTAAATGTTGTTGCAATATTGAGGGAATAAGCTATGAGATTTACTGCACAATCGTGGATAACAGTAGGTTGCAATCACAAGTTATAATAAATGGTTCAGAATATATACCCCATATCTCGTGCTCAATCCTAGGCTATAAATACATGAGTCTTACAACCACCCATTAAAGTTATCTCAGGTGAGACTGCACAACGCATTTTGTGTGTCGTGTTGCCTTTTGGTTCACCACGAGGGTCGATAGTTTTAGAGGCTTTGTTGGAAACCTGAAAGACATGAACCCTGGGTCAATACAAACTCAGAAAGTATAAAGGAATAGCGATAACCAACACCCCTCTTCCTATTCCCGAGAAGCTATGGGAATCCATCTGCATGGATTACATGTCTAGTTTGTCATCCACCAAGCATAGAAATGATTGCATATTTGTGGTCGTTGATCGATTTTAGAAGATGGCCATCCTCACAGCCTGTAAGAAGAATGTCACAGTGGTAGATACTGCCAAGCTTGTCTTCGAACGAGTTTGGGTCCAGTTTGGGATACCACATACCATCATCTTTGACAGAGACAACAGGTTCCTCAACACCTTTTGGTCAAGTCTCTGGTCTCTGTTGGACACCAAGCTCACAAAATCCACTTCTTTCCACCCCCAAACCGATGGAAAAACTAAGGTCATCAATCGAATGATTGTGCACATCTTGTGCATGTACAATTCTAAGCATCCCTGAACATGGGACGAGAGTCTCCCATATGTCCAACACAGCTACAACAGGGCTCTCCATAGTTCCACCATCCATAGCCCATTCCAGGTGGGTATGGGATTCCAACCCTTGGGACCCATTGATGTTGCACTTCTTCTTGCCACCGCACATACAGAGTCTTTCCCTGATTAGTCTGTGATTGACAAAGACACTAGATTCATTGAGAAGATTCAACACATTCGCCAACAGGTCCAAGAGATTTTTTATAGAAATCCAATGCTAAGTACATGCAGTGCCATGATAACCACAGGGTATCACACCAGTTTCAGGTTGGTGACAAAGTCTGGATACATTTGCAGAAGGAGCGTCTCACCAGGCCCAATCAAAAGCTTCACCCACTTTGTTATGGAATTTACACTATCACCAAGGTTGTGGGTAGCAATTCTTTTGAGCTCAACACTCCACCCTTCCTTGGTCTGCATACAATATTCAATGTGGACCTCCTTCGACCATAATTCCCATCGTTATTGGACACCTCTAAGATCGTCAAACAACTGACATCAACAGAGCTCAACCTTGACTGCATGGAACAAACTTCCACTGATCAGATAGTAGACACACAGGTCAAGGGAACTCACCAGCAACAGATCCAACTTTATCAGGTTGTCAAGGCAGGGGAACTCCTACACCAAGGCAAGTGGCTCACCTGGGGCCAAATCTAGCAGAAGTTTCCTCACCCGATGGGGGAACTCAATGCAATGGAGACGATTGCTTCCTAAGGGGGGAGGATTGATCCAAGTGGATATTAGTGCCCACCCACCTATTCCAATTGACTCCTCGTGTCCATTTTTTATTCAACAYGTCTTTATGTACTTCTTTACAACTGTGAGTTCTACACTTTTGGGGCTGTTTAAAGCCTCACACATTCTACAGGGGGATACAGGTGGCCTGTCGTGTCACACACCCACTAAGGTAACTAAGATTTTTGTCTTTTCTTTGAGGAACAGAATCCCTGAATTTCTATAGGGCCTAGCGCAGACCATCCCTTCCCTTATCCTCCCCCAAGCGACCACAACCTAGCCTTAGAGCATGCGCCTCTCGCAACTCGCGAGTTGGAGAGTCAAGGCTCTCGACTCCTCTTTCTCCAAACGTCGATACCCAAAGTGTGATACGAGTATGGCTCCCTCCTCACTAGCGCCTGCTACATATAACTGTAGGCAAAGCTAAGCTCCAACACTACTCACAACTCACGACTTCGTGGGTTGGGGCATTGAGCCCTCGTGCTCCTTCTTTGCGAACCCCCGAGACGCGATAAKTCAACAATGGGTTGACTCTCTMCCAAGCGACAGGTGTCCACCACCTATCACCYGCTTCCACCTTTCTCTGGGTGCTTGTTGTTACGCCACCTGTCTACCATGCGGTCCCCACCTAACGGATGTGCCACGTGTTCGCACAAKCCCTCCATGCTCGGCACTTCGTGACTTCTGTAGTCGGAAAGAAATTATTTCAGCCTTTGAACCCCCGATACGCGATACCACACATAGGTTCTAATCCAACGGTTCTCCCGTTGCTTAGATCCAATGACCACGATCACGTTGTGATCTCATGAATTGTGAGTTCGTACAGTCCTACCCTTGACCACTCCAAGTCGCGAGTCAGTGAAATGCTACCCGACTGCCATGCATCATGTGTCGATGGATGGTTATGAATACTTTGGGATCTTCAAGACATTGTCGGGTCCACTCTCCTGCCTATGCAAAGGTTAAGATCGACAGTCAATAGGGCTCTGACAGATCCTTCGATCTATGGTCCTGGACCCCATTGCTACTTGCGAAGGCTGAAGGGGTTGAGGTGCTAACGCCTGGACTCCTCCTCTAGATCCATCAGTCTTGATAGATCTGGGGTATTTCTGAAAGGATTCCGACCGTTCGTCTACCAAACGATGGGGTATTCTCTTTCGATGATTGGACTCACTATCCTTTCTAAGATTGAATCACGAAATTCAACCTCTCGGAGATTCAAACTCCCACAACTCCGAGATCTTAGAGAGCTACTCTTTCTTGCATAAGGTTTCCAAACCCGGATCGCATGAACCTTCAGACGGTTCTTGGGCAATGGTCCCTGATCTTAGTCGAGTCTCTGGGTAAGGTTCGGTGTTGTTCCAAGGTTTATGGGGTAATTCCTGGGGAAGAGTACTCTCGAGGAGCCTTCCTAGAATATTATGGGAGTCAAGCAGACAAGACGATTCTCGGTGGAGCGAACTCATGCCCCAGACTTAATCATTTGTACAGAAACCAATTATGGCATGTAAGTATACACATGCCTCCATTATTTCTAGTCTAAAACACCAGGCAATCATTCCACACAGAAATCATTATGGGCATATAAACATGAGCATGTATTCATGATATTCAATTCAAAATACAAGGCAT
>JASDQU010375669.1:3423-14769 GCA_032191745.1 Picea mariana
TTCATCCGTGTTTATACCCCATGAAGTATTTACACCCCAGAAGTATGTACACTCTTCCATGCGGAGGAATACAGAGGGGGGGTACCCCCTCTACGGGGTCCGAGGGGGCTATCCCCCCGGCTGGGGGCAAGCGGGCCCCCAGCGGGGGTTCGGGGGTGAAGCCCCCGAAGCAAAAATTGCCTTGTAAAATTATATTGTAATTTCATTGTAAATATGGACTGTTCATTATAAGGTCGCAGATCTAATGGTAGAGATTATGTTAGGGTTTTTTGCCCTAGAAGGCAACCCTCTTTTATGAGGGAAATGTATCGCGGCTATGGGTGATGGTGAATATTGTATTCTGAGAGAGGAGACTATGAGAGAAAGAAGAGGAAGTTACAGTGGGTTTTGTTGTAGGTTGTATTCCTTCATTTGTTGGATAATAATAAAGGAAGGACCTGGAAATTTCTCTAGTGGACGCAGCCCACACTGGGTGAACCACGTAAATCTGTGTCTCTCTTGTATTGTGTGTCTTTTGTGTTTTGTTTCTGCATTTGTTTTATTTTATTGCTCCACAGTCCTGTTTTTCTAACAGTTTGAGGGAATTTCAGTGGCTGATTTTCTTGCTGTAATATATTGAATGTTACATCCATAAGGCTGATATAATTTGTTGCAGACAAGTGTTTACAACAGCCTTATCTTTTCATGCTAGAATATTGGTTTTTGTCTTGAGTTTAGCTAGTCATTTACTAATCTTTCTCTTGCATTTTCTACTTGATCTCTAGCATTTATTGAGCAGCTTATAGTACCATATTATTGTTGATATATATTTCTATATATTGCTTCAAATTAGGGACATCAATCTTAACTTGCTGATCCAACTAACATACATCATTGGAAAGGGGTTTTTTGTGTCTCGGACAAGTATTTCACCATTTGCAGGTCACTCAACATACTTGGAAACCCTTGGACATTCCCAAGACTTCATTCCATGCTTTTTTATCCACTTAGACTTGACCTATAGGGGCTCCACTTCCATATCTATCCATATCCATCTCATTCCCCCTAGGGTCACCGGGATCGCCTCCCTAGAGTGACCTAGTCACCCTTGAAGTGTGGGACCTACATCGAGGTGACATTGGGTGTAGGATTCCCAAGTTGTAGCAATTGATTTGTGATTGGGTCGAGCTTTTCCCAACCTACAACTTGCGTTATAACAGGGTTGAGGCATAGTCCTTCCTTGATCATGACAAGGAGTGAAATGGGCTCAAGGTGCTTCAGGCGCTTTCCACGTGTCAGATAGCATCAGGCTGACATTAACTCACAAGGGTGTACTTGTGGTGAATTTCCTTGGTGTGGTCTTTGTCCTTAGTAATGTTGATTTGACTAGGAATGATAAAGACTTGAGGCGTTGGATGCTATCTCATGCAAACCCAAAGTGAGCCTGATCTCAGAGAGAGTCAATTGGCTCATAGGGAGAGTCGAAGAGGGAGTTTCTACTCAGTTCAGGTGGGAGAGAGACATCTCCCAAGAGTGATAGACATGTGTCATAAGTCTAGGGCAAGGTTTGTATACGTCATAGACAAGCTTGGAATGATGTAGAATGTCTCCCTCGCTAAGAGGGAGTGTTGATGTTTAGGAAGCATTAGGAAGACATTCTCCTAGATTAATAATTAATAATATAAATATTAATTATTAATTAGTATTACTAATATATTTAATAAATAATAATAATAATAAATAGTTATTTATTGTCCAAAGGGATGCATCCTTTCATGGATGGTCACCATATGTTCTCTATATATGGCACATTCATCATTGTAATAATCAATATATCTCATATCATCTCACATAAAAATTTAACATAGAGAAATTATTGGACATTCAAATTTTGACATCAAAAAAAGGAACCAATACAAAGTCAGACGATGTTCAAATTTAGAAGAATGCTTATATTGACAAATCACTACAAACATTAAAAGAAGATGCTTCCAATGAAAAGTCATAAGAGATTAGGATGCCTTATCGTCATCCAAATCACGAGAGTTGTTATGGACAATGACGAGATCAATAGACATACAAACAACATTCTTCTTACAAACAGAAGAACTACAAAATTATAAAAGAGGAGAGACAATATCGACAATTTATGTGGAAGCCAAAAATTAGAAGTTCCATCAAAATAGTTGATCAAAAAAAAGTTCTAGTAAAGATCAATTTGGGATGGATAGATTCACAATCAATGCAACAAATTTGCTTGAGAATTTGTAAATCATATCATCCTGTTTCATCGAGTGTCTAAGCTACAAGCACAAAATATATTAGAAGACATTGCGAGCCAAAACAAAAGTTAAAGGGAAGCCTTTCAGTAATTATGCTTTGAGTACAAAGCATTTTTAAGGGGAAGGCAATGTAACATATATAAAACATAATAATAATAATTAATAATCACAGTATTAATAATTAATATTGTTAGCTAAAGGCAATGACCTTTCATCAATGGTCATCAAGGCACCCCTTAGGTTTATATATATGTGGGCCCTTTTATTGTATGCATTCATCAATCAATCTATCTATCTATCTATCTATCTCATTATATACATTGTTATTCAATATATTTCTTGTCCATTATGGATTACAATTATTTATTCCATTTATGATGGAAAGACGTCGTAAGAACTAGATTGGTTCTTTACACACATGGACCTTATGGGGTCGTCAATTGAGATTCCACTACGAGAGGGCACTTTCGATTGGATGAGCTAGGATTGAAAATGTTCACGCCCTCTAAGGCTCAAAAGGTTGCTAACTGGAACACCTTCATGATCAATAAATCCTTTGGTAAGGTAGTGTTGCAGAAAACTAGAAACGCTCCACTATTGGTAACAACTGAAACCAATGTGATGGAAAAAGTAAGAGATGATCCATTGTCAATCACTTGAGTTGTTGTCACCTTCACATTGGCATCATAATAGAATCTTAAATATTTAGTGCACGAGAATGAAGAGAAGGATGAAAGGATCAAAGAGCTAGGAGAAGAGGTCAGGCACAGTAAAAGCGATGGGGAAAGTATAAGATAATTTAGGTTATGTGCTAAGAAAGTTAGGATGAAACTCCATGAGATGACGGTAGACATGTATGTAAATCTGCCAGTTTTCTAGCAATTATTCGCCCGGATTATGGCACAACATAGTAGAGCCCAGGCTAAGAACATGGAGTTTTCCACCATCAGGGAAGGTCTTAATGAGATGTAGTTTTGGATAACTAAAAATCTAGATGCCCCATCAGATTTTCCATGCATATCTGAATGGGAAGGAAATATCAATTATGATGCGCTCAACAACTACCAATAGGTTGGGGGAAAGGTTGAAAAGGACTTGAATAATTCATTGCTAATTTGCACACAACTTCACAAGGTGGCACATATCCTAGCTCACAAAGGCCATCTTCCCCAAATCGAAGAGCTATGAAACAGGAAGACCAATGAATAGAACTTTWYAAAGTTCAAACAAAACATGAATCAAAGGCAAACAGATGCGAGGGCTGCAACCAGAGTGCAAATAGACTTGATGGATGAGCACCTCATGAAGCGAGTGAGAAAATAGAATATGATCCAAGCTTTTATGGTTAATTTGACAACGGATATGAATACTTTCTCGCAGAATTTGATAGCTCATGAGGCTAGTCTAGAGTCACTATTGTTCCACGCAATCGTCTCCATTTCAGAAAAACATGAAGTATGGGCAGCCTACTTGAAGGATAAGAATAAATGAAGGGGGCATAATAGTAAATTTGAAAATTTTCTCAACCACCCTCTCTTTTGTCATTTTGTCATCATTACATAATTTTGTACTTATTATAACACATGTAAAGATAGTTGAAGGGGAATATGAAAGGACATGTAACTGCTTCTGGAAAAACTCAAGAACCCCAATAAGAAGTTACTTAGGGAGTTATAAATTCAGGAAGAGACCCACTTTCAAGAGGCTCTTCAACTTTGTAACTTTGGGGAACTATTTTTATGAGATAATATTAAGAAGGCTCGGGGCCAATTTTCTATAGAGAAATATTTTTTTCATTGATAATGGTTTCCTTTGAACTATTTCAAGTAAATTTTGGGCTATCTATAAATGTTGTAAGAGTTTTGTTACACTTATAGACTTTTCTTCTCTGAATAGAAGTTTTGTACAATTTTTGTTTTCTCTCTTATTAATTGTTCTGAGATGATGAGCAATTTGTGTATATGAATGTGTAGTTTAGACTAATCTAGTTGTGCTTTTATATGTATGTGTTATTAACCTTGTTTCTCTCTAACAACTATATGGAAGAAAGTTATTTTAGGGGTTGTTAAAATCTCAAGTTGTTTTTTAGTTGCTCTTAGTTTCTCCTAGCTAGGACAGAGTAGAATATATTTCATTTATGCAAGTAGTTTAGTTTTCATTTGCATCCCCCCTTGCATTCAAACCATTCATTCAACCCCCCAACCTAGTAATGGCAGTCGAGATAGAATCCAGATGGGTCTCCTAATCCAAACAATGCATAGTCTAATTGGGACCTCGTATCAGGGAGTACCCCTGTTTGTTGAAGGGAATTTTTCCCACATCAACAAAATTGGAGCTAGAAGGAGGGCCTGAATTGTATGGCTAGTGGTAACACATGATACTCGCATGGTCCTACCTATGATAACATCCCCATATGATAACAACCACTACATATTTTTATTGAGCGGGAAATTCCTTTTGATTATTCTAACCCTGCATTTGAAAGTCCTATTGCTAGAAGTCCTTAAACTAATCCTGAGACTTGGTACGTTGTCTCTAATGTATAGTTTGTTGAAACTTAGTGAATCACCCATTCCTTGGCTAAATTAATTTGTCACTAACCTGTAGCTTCAACACTACCTAGGAGGAGATATACCCGAAGACTCGTTAACACCCTAACATTCTTGTTGACTATGTTGAGGACTTAGTTGAGATTGCTTTACAAGAAATACCTTAGCCTTTGGACTAAATTCCTCCTACTCCACCAGGCCCTACCCCTCCTAGTTATGAATATCATTATGAATCTAAAGAGGACAACATGGCTAGAAATCAATATGTCATCCCAGCATGGATGTCTCAAGGAGAGGTAAATTTGCACAAACTAATGCACGACCTGCCCAAACATCCATAAATACTTCTTCCTAAGTTTGACCCAAACAAACCATGTTCCCCGAAAGATCACATTAACAACTTATATCTAGCGATCTAGCTCCTTGATGTCTAACATGAGGACGTAGTTTGTTGGATTTTTCCATATACCTTTAAGAACAAGGCATCCACTTGGTACTATAATCTTTTGGTTGGATCTATGAAAAGTTGGGATCATTTCGAGAAATCCTTCCTTGATCATTTCAGAGATGAGAAATCCCTTGCAACGTTGTTTAGAGAACTAATAGCCCTTAAAATGGAGACGAAGGAAAAGGCAAAGGATTTCAATCAACATTTTACTGCCATCCTAAATGAGTTCCTTGCTAATGTTGCCCTCGTTGAAGCTTTGACAGTAGAATATTGATTGATTGTAGTAAAATGTTGATTGAAATCCTTTGCCTTTTCCTTCTTCTCCATGTTGTTTGTACTTGAGGAGTTGCTCCAACGGCTAAAATCCTAGAGTACAAACAACTCCTTGCAACTGTAGGCCATGGTTTGTCTATGTCGTGTAGGAATAACCTCTATCAAGTGAGCATTTTCAACAATTGAGTTACGCCCATAAAAATGCAGCTTTGTATCACTAGAATGGCCCCAAATTTTGGACTCCATGACCCTCAAAAGCTTCAAAAACAGTAAGAGCTCTCTTCCTTTTCCTCCATGCTTCAAATACATAAACAAACAAAAGAAACCTCTATAAATGGACCTATGTAGTGAAGTAATTTGTCCCAACAAGTAGTATAGTTGATGCCTGGATTCCACTGTGTGTTGTCACCAATGATGTTGTCAATAGCTAAACAATTAAATGGAAAAATCATCATCACCAATGTCACTATAACTACAATCTATAGTCTATGATGCTCCATATATTCCGCTAAAACCACTGCCAATATTGTTGAAATCCTTACTCTGGCACTTAGGTATCTTGTTATCTAGTGATTTCCTTATTGCAAATCAAATTAGCAGCTCACAAAAAAAAAATACACTGCTAGAATATTCAACTCAAATAAATCTAGCGAAAGAAAAATTGGAAACCAAATCATGCACACATAAACACCAATATTTTTTAGTAGATACCCCTAGAAAAAACCCCGGAGGGAAAACCAATGTTGAGATGATTTTATTATGATAAAAGCAGGGCTCTTGTAATAGGGATAATGGCCCATTGAGAGAAATACAACTGCAGACAAACCTGGCAAAGTCTAAGCTAATGTATGACCTACATCTGGCATGCTTTTTGAGGTGTACACGTGTTTCCTTAAGTAAACCAGTGTATATGTGCTTACCTTCGTTGACGCCCGCATACACGACCTCAAGGACTGTACGAAAAACTCCGTACGACTTGACCCTTTCATGTAGTTTCTCTCTCCAGATATCCATTTGTGGTTGCCTCTGTTCTCTCTTCTCCTTGACCTAATCTCTAGATGGAAGTCCTTCTCCACCTATCTAATATCTCTTTGAATCACAACCCTTCGTTATCCAACTTGTTGAGGAAAAAGTATGGAACACCTTACTCAATCATTTTCAGATCTTTCCTAGCTAGGACAAGATAGTTGGGAATGTCACCCTAGGTTTATAGCCTCAAAACATTCACTCAATACGCAAGTATTAATTACATGGATTAAGGTTGGTTTTATGATTTTTATATGTTGAAATGTAAAAATAAAATTTATACAAAGCTACAAGAATGTATACAGATTTTACAATAAAGAAAACATGGAGGCCAAAAGCGAAAGGAGGGACCAAGTCATGGAAACATATGTATGAGACAGGACAATAATCTGATATATTTCATTCTAAGATACAAAAGTGTATTTCTATTTACAAACCCCTGCGAGGGTATGGACCAAAGTCAGATTTAGAGGTCTCCAATGGGCACCATACAAAAAGACATTGATAGTAAAATAAAAATGAAATTAATGATCCGGATCAAGTTGCCACAAAAATATTGCCATTTGACTCTGCAAGATATCCTTTATCAGCCATGAAAATTGATTCACAAACAGACAAGAATACACAAACTATCAAGGATGAATCAAACACCTTTAAAACAAGTGGTTGAAAAGTATGATTCAGTTTTGAACCTTGTTGCCTTCAATAAGACCCTGATGTCAACAAGAGGATTAGGCTTTCTAGTAAACTCATAAAAGAATGAAAACTAAATCTATCTCATTTAACTAAAGATAAAACCTTAGTCTTGTCTTTCTCCTTCTATTCTCCCCTTGTCTCCTCCTCTCATTGAACCTTTATTCTTTCTCAATAAGTTGAGGTAGTTCAACAACTTCCTTTAGTTAAGTCAAATTAACTTAACTAATTAGTTTAGGGAGAAATAATTAATAATAATATATAAATAAGGGTCTAGTTAATAATTACTAAATAGGTGGGACCCCCTTGTGACTCTCGTCATTCTTTTGCCAATCATCAAATATAAAATACAAAATTTATCATTTGGATCATATAACACCATTGTAGCTCCCATTGATATCCTTTGAATCAAATATTTAAATATCAACAAAATTTAAGGGCATATCCCAAAAAAACAATAAATCCATTTTATCCACAAAAATATCTAAAATAAAGCTTGTTGTCCCAAAAAGTTGAAAATTATTAAATATTGTCTTCATCACTGAAAATCATAAAAACTTTTAAAATCCATATTTGCTGCTTTGCGAGGCATATTTCCTCTTCTCACTGCTGTCTCCAATTGACTTTTCTTGAGTAGCCCTTAGTTGCTTAGACCCTTGGGACTGTATGGCGTTGATCACATAGGAGCAGTCATCTCTCAGGTGGAGACGTGAAGACATAGACTTGATTTTGTGGATGGACTAGAGGGGGAGGTCGCTTCTTTTCCTTTGTCTTGGAAAGGTTGTGGCATACTAGTTTTTAGTCTTTTGTTGGCGTGCAAGGATTGTACTGGCAAAACACCGGGAGCAATTTTAACATTGGGATTAACTGGTGGTGGTAAAGGTAAGGACACAGTGGTCCAACCTCGGTGGTGAGAGACAAGYTGGTGGACAATTTCTTGCCAACCGTYGTTAGCGGGGACTTCAAGCTGCATTGACACAWGTAAAGGAACATGAATCCCAGGAAAAYTATGMGGAGGTTGAAATGGGGGTCTGTCAGGTCGAGGATGCAATATACCATGGCCAACCAAATTGGAAAACCCAGCTTGAAACAACTGGTTTGACTCTTGTGGATCAACATTGAAGTGAACAGAAAATCAAGGCCTTCTATGGCCTCGCTGCCAGTTACCTCTACCTCTATTATTTCGGCCATTACTGCCCCTGCTGAAAAAACTCATCCTGTAGCAATATTTAACCAGTCATGAAAAGTTCTTAATAACCCATACATGAAACTCTACTTAAATAAATCAAGAGTTGTCTCTATTATTTACTACATGATGCATGCAATCCATCCATAAAAAAACAATTATTAATTACCACACAAACATGGAATTGATAGGGTCATTAGGTGTATGGAGGGCTTGTACTTAGCATAAAATGATATAATGGAAGGGAAAGATTCATGAATATTGTTCAAGCAATTAATAAAACAATCAAACTATGTATACAACTAGCTCCCCAAAATATCAATCATCAATCATTTCTTTCATTTCCTCACAAACTTTTCCCCTTAGAAAAAAAATGAGTAACAACAGAACATGGAGTGGAAAATGTAATTGGGATAATGAGGGGAGTGTATTTTGCGTAAATGGTACAATGGAAAGGACTCCCATGGATATGTTTCTATCATATATCAAACAATGTCATTTTCAACATATAAATTTAAACTTCTTCACTGTTTCAAAATTGAACTTCAACACTCTGTTTCCAAAATTCCAGAATTGAGATTTCACTTCCAGGGTGTTCATTTGCATCTAGAAGTTGCATTGCACATGAATCATTTCATAATATTTTGCTCAATAAACATTCAATTAGTAATAACATAACTTATGTTCAACAAGGTCGAGGAGGAACAACGCCACAATAATCAAAATAAACACAACCAAAAATCAAGGAATGGACTGATCTAGGTGGATATCGGTCACCACCCGCCTATTCCAACTAGCTCCTCTTGTCCATTTTTATTCAGCACGTTCTTTTGTACTTCCTTGTAATTGTGGGTTCTACACTTCTGTGGTTGTCTAAAGCCCTACACATCTTCTAGGTGGATACCGGTGACCTCTCACCTAATCCAACTGGCTTATTTTGTATGTTTTCATGTCATCGCATCTTGTTATACTTCCAGGGTCGTTTTGGAGCCCTAAACAATGTTTTTTTAGCTCGCCACAGTCAAAGTAGCGACGTAGTCAAAGTTTGATGGTGGTATGTGTATTTCTCTGAAATACCTTTCCAACGGGCTATCACGTGCCTAAAACAGAGGTCGTATGCAAAAGTTACGACCCCGGGAAGTTGAGGTACCAACTTACCCATAGGGGCCCACGTGACTTTTGGCCTTTCACCTCCTAGGGTTAGGTTTTTGGATGTCTAGGGTTTTGGTATTCATGAGTAATATCAAAAATGCCTCTGGAGCCTCATTTCAATGATTATGCTCAGACGGATGTGCGTAGTAGCCACATCTCTTCTCAGAGATAGCTACCACCATTCAAGCAAGTGTTTCAGTCCTGCAGTTTTACAATTTCAACCTATTTCATTTATTCAATAGAAGATATTGTTCACTGGATATCTGTGTTCTTCTTCATATCTCTATGTTTATTGTATTCAATATGTTAATCAGTTCATTCCGCTCCTAAATTCGGATCAGTGGTATCAAAGCGGTTTGCTCTTCATTTATTTTTCTTCGTGCATGTCCTCGACAAGATCTGGTTATAAGAAGTTGGGACTCGAACCAATCGATTCGTTGAAATATTGGTCGCGTCGAGCCCGATAACAACCCATGGGAGACGAAAAGAAAGATGATGGAGAAGGAGATCCTTTTAAAATGTTTCTCGAGAAAGCCCTTGCGCGACAAAGGAACAAAATGATGGACAACTTTGCACAGATCCTTCGTCGCCTGCCCACAGAAGAAGCATCTTCATCAAGCAACCATGCAACCCCCTTCAAGGTACAGGTAAATTTTGATATTCCATTATTTGAAGGACTGATAGATGCAAATGTTGTAGATAAATGGTTGAATATTCTCAAAGGATATTTTTTGGTCCACAATTTTTTCGATAGGGAAAATATTACTTTTGCACTCCTCAAGGTCATCCCCCATGTTAAGGACTAGTGGGAAACTTACTTTGAGCAAAGGGCCATAGAGTAATCTGCAATATTTGTGGTTTCCCCTCCATGGGATTCCTTCTGGGATGTCATTAAAGAACAATACTACCCTATTGGAAGATACGAGGACCAGTACACCAGATGGACCACCATGCGTCAAGAAAGGGACCAGACAGTACCAGATTTCACCAATATTTTCCATACCCTTCGCACCAAATTGGGTATCAAAGACTCTGAGCGACATCTCATGCTAAAATACCGCAGTTGTTTGCATAGATACATTCAAACAGAAAGGGAGTTTCTAGACATCACCTCATTGGGTATGGCTTATAGATACACTGTCAAGATCGAGGAGAAATTTAAGCAGAAGAGGCGAGAGTTTGGATCTGCAAACTCCTCACTATCAAAGCAGGGAAAAGGCGGCCCCAACCCACACAGCAAGGGAGAGAGCAAAGATAGCCACTCTCAGGACAACCAACACAAGAAGGGTAATGAGAAGATGAAGGACACGAGAAAATTGTGCAAGTACCATAAAATCCCTTGGCACAACAATGAATATTGTCGCTCCAAGTAGTCACTCATGGCCAAGCTAAAGGCTTTCGAGTCAAAGGTCAATTATGATTCAAAATCAATTCTCAAAGGAGGGAAGGAAGGAAGGATTATTGATGTTGAACCTAGTGCCACTGTCGCTACCACCAAAGTCCGACCAAGCGAACCAGAAGAACCAGAGGAAGGGGAACGCCTCTTTCACTCACAGATGTGGGTAAAGGGGACTTTGCTTCATTTCATTGTCGATAGCGCAGTCAGAAGACCCGATTTCAGCAAAGGGCGTCAAGCGACTGGACCTGCCAACAACACCGCATCCGCAACCCTACACCATCGATTGGCTTTGCCAAGGAAGAGATCTTTGTGTCAACCAACAATGTTGTCTGCCCTACGACATCAAGCCTTTCAAAGAT
>JASDQU010375675.1:580-11394 GCA_032191745.1 Picea mariana
TATTTCATTCAATATATATATTGTAAGCATCTCATAAGTAGCATCACATCCATGATGTCACGTGAAAAACTTAATAACCTTTCATGAGTAATGTTTTAGTTTTATAAGATATTAAGAGTAACCCAGGATGAGATAAACTAAAGTGATGATGAGACTATATAGAACTTTTATTTATATGATTCTCACATCGTCATTGAAACACAAATCATTAAATCAATGTACCTATAAATTTTGAGAGAAGGGGAAATCAACAACCAAAACTGAGGACAAGCCAAATCAAAGTAAATATTTTAATAATTAAAAGATGGCTCTAGTTATCCATGGTATTTGAAGGAACCCAACTATAATCATGTGAAACTTGATCAAAATCCATGAATTTTTAGGTATCGTATTTAATCAAACAAAAATATGAGTAAATATTTTTTATTTTTTATGTTTTTGTGAAAGATTGACTCTCTTAAATTATGATACTTTGATTAAATTGAAAATCATCATCTTGTTTCCATTTTAACATATTTTATTCTAAGGCATGGAAATAATGTTTATCATAAAATCTTAATTAAGTTGATTTTATTTTTCCCAAGAGAATAAATTTATAAAAAAAAATGCATAATTTTAAGAAAAAGTTCATGACTCGTAAAAAAATAATACTTTATGAAAAATAAAAATTATCAGCTCGATTCATCTCCTTAACATTCAATATTCTAAGGTGTGTATTAAATATATTAAAATTTGAATTTTAATTGAATTATTTCAATCGGCCAAAGTGCTCAATTAATTCAATAATGTGCCAAAGAACAAAACTGTCAAACAATTCTGATAATCCAATTTATGTAAATCGAGGCATGGAATCAAATTGAAAATTTTCAAATGAACATGCAAGTGATATTGAATAAGAAGGGATAAAAATACTCAAAAGGTGTGATCATTACTTATGTGAGGAAAATGTGATGCAATATAGGTTTACATGATGCAACAATCACTTCATCAAAATTATAATCATTACTTTGGACGATGGTTGAGATTTCCTTAATGATTTTATTCTGATAACTTTTCATCCTAAAATCATCATCTTGTGAGAATAAACCCATAATGATTGATTATAATAAACACACAAAACCAACCAATTGAAGAAAGTAGAATTATCAAACCATCCTTTGAAATCAAGCAAGACTAAATCAAAAGAAAATGAAAGCATCATTTTCCAAAATTCAAATGGGCCCCCCTTTATTTAAATAAAAATGAAAGGGAACATTTTAGGCCTCCATAGAAGAAAATACATGCCAAAGGCTCATAAATTGAAAATGCAAGGGGAAACTAAAAAAATTGATGGGAGAAATCATTTTGTTAAGAAAATCCATGAAATCCACTGGAGAAATCAGTTCCATAAACCCTTTATTCAAGGATATGTGGGAGAAATATTTTCCCTAAATCCTTGATTCGAGGATATGCAAGGAATTTCACTCACCAAAAAATTTGGATTCTAAGAAATCAAGACAAACTGGAAATTTTGTCATGATATCGGGAGGGTGAACCCTATTCACATCGGTTTTTTGTATTTTCTTTATGGGATGAATGATATACCATAAATTTTTGTTTTTAATATTTGGGCTAAATTTTTTAATTTTCTTATAAAATACTTCAATAAAACTTTGCCTCTTCAAAAACTTAAACTGTGTAATTTCACCCCTAAAATTATGCATGCCTCTTTCTCTATGATTTGACTTCCTCTTTCCCTTGAGCAAGTGGGATTGATGAATTCCACCAAGATTTCCTTCTTCAATAAATCTATCTTGATCAGTAATAAAAATACCACATAAAGCTTCAATAGTGTATTCCTTACCATCTTCCTTTTGTACCTCCAATTTTTTGTGGAAAGTCTAGACAAATACATCGAATGGTGTTCTCAAATTCATTGAGAGTAGATAGATGATTTGTACATATTTTTTATGATAATTCTTTCCACATTCTTCCAATTTCAAATGGAGTTCCTTAAAATGATCCAGGTAATCCTCTATTCTATCAAAATAATGAGGATTGAGAGAGATAAAATCCTTCTCCAATTGTATGAAATGTCTTTCATTGATTCTATCAAACAATGACTTCTTCTTCTTCCAGAATTTATGAGGGAAGTTTGTCCCACCAAGGTAAAAATGAATCTTCCATTAGATATAGGTCTTGATAACCCCCACAACCTCATCTTTATTTCCATAAACAATGAATTTTTCTTGATCATCTGTTGGATCTGAAATCATAGTCTTTGTATGCTTCCATAGTACTTTACCTTTTAGTAGGGATTCCATTTCTAGTTCCCATAGTACATAATTTGATCAGTTCAAAATTGTAGAATCAATATTTGAATCCATATTCGATATCTAGATAGAAACATTATTGTGTCATCATGTTTCAACTGGTAAACCACTAGACTAAAGTCAACCAGACAATAGATCTAACTCAACAAGGTTTGCATATAAAATGAGAGGTTTCAATCCATTGGCTTTGATACCATGTTTAGAAATGGGGTGGAACCTATTATGAAATAGACAAAAAATTATGCAGATAATTGAAGAGAGAATAAATTTTTTAAGAAAAAGGTCATGTCTAAAGACATCGTTGCAACACTTAATCAAGAAACACTATGATCAGAACATCACAATGCATATTGGACACTTATGTCTCCATGATTATAACGATACAAGGTGTCCACTATTTATAGCCTCAAGATCAAACCAACTTCCATCAAATCAGGAGGATCTTGTCCACATATAATTATTGGTTATCAGGATTTACTCTTTCACATATGTGTTGTCTAGTTTTCTCGACAAGGATGCTCGACTTGATCGAGTCCATGATCACAAATTGTAGTCAATTTTTGGGTTGATTGATCCACCACATGATTATCTTTTACTATTGATCAATTGTTCAACTGACAGATGTGTTGACTATTCGACCGACTAATGCAAAGATCAGGTTGATCACCTAACCAATTGTTTCCATATGGAGGTCGACCACCTGATCAAATGATTCCAAGAGAAGTGTGATGAACCATCAGGGATTGATGTTCCAAAATTGTCTTCAATATAGGAATGAGATCAATGTTATTACCAGTAATGAAAAGTTCATGAACATATACAATTACAATGAAAGTGTCTCCATTGATATGGAGTACATAAAAGTTGTGATTAGATTCACAATGTTTGAAACCAAGTCAAACAAATAAATTATCGATCTTAGCATACCAATATTAGGGATTTTGTTTCAAACCATAAAGAGACTTCTTGAGTTAAAAAACTAGGTTAGAATATGTCACAAAATGAGGGGGGTGGCCCATAAAAATTTCTTCGAATAGGTCTCCATGAAGAAAAAAAATATTCACATCCATCTAATGGATTTATCATCCAAAAAGAGAAGCAAGTTAAATAATCATTTGAACAAAGTTCATATTGCAATAGGGGAAAATGTCTCATTATATTTGATACCCACTTCTTCAGAAAATCCCTTCACAAACAATCATGCTTTATGTCACTAAAAAATACCTTCAGTGGTAAATTTGTCCCTGTAGATCCATCAACACTTCACAAATTGTTTTCCATGTAGTCGAGGAACTAAGTCCCAAGTGTGATTCTTCGAAAAAGAATCAATTTATGTTTGCATAGCTTATCCCCATTCAGGTCATCCTTGAGCATCCGAGTAGGAAATCTCATCAGAAGTTTCAAGTACACAAGGCAACAACACAATTCTAGCATGCTTATTTTGACTTCGAGTTTGGCATCTAGAGGAAATATCACCTCCATCAGATCCAACAACTTTAATTTTCTTGGAAGCCCATCTGGGTAGACAAGAAAAAAGTAATTTTTTGTTCACTATAGAAGGTTGACTAGAAGTTGAAACAAGTTCAATTAATGAAGATGGTGGAAAAATCGAAATAGATATTGATGGAAAAATCGACTCAAAGGTCAATGGTCTAGTAAAAAAGATAATAGAATTCGACCGTCCAATCAAAGGAATTAAATATGGAATGAGAGAACCAAATTCATAAACAACATCAAAGTAATCATCCAACATCAATTCATAGGAGGCATGCAACAATTTGATGCCCGAATATTTCTCATCAAACCATACATTTCATCTTATAATAATCTTCCATTTAACAGGATCAAAGAGTCGATAAGCCTTACACTCTTTAGAATATCCCATCATGCTACAAGAATTATTCTTTGCATCAAACTTCTTTATGTAATTATCAAAATATCATCCCAGGAAACACATCCAAACACACAGAGGTGGCCTACTAAATGACTATTTCCACACCAGCATTTTGTTGGAGTCATGGAAGGAAAAAATCAAGTTGAGATGTGATTGAGTATATAGTTTTCAAAGTATACAACTTCATCCAACAAGAGAGGAGGCATATCCATGTGAAAGACATCTATCCATTTTTACTAACATCTTGTTTTTTGTTCTTCAATTCCATTCTATTGAGTTGTGTGAGGAATCGACCGCTACCAATTAATACCATATAAAACTAGGTATTCTTCAAAATTTCGATTTAAATGCTCACCACCATTGTCTGATCTTAGGCATTTCATGGGTTAGCAACATTGCTTTTCAGCAAAGGTTTTAAATTATTTTAACTTTTCAAAGACAATATTCTTATTGTTTATAAAATAGACCCAACTAAAACATGAGAGTTCATCAATGAAAGTTAATACATACCTTGCACCTAGTAGGGAAGGTAGATTGACCCAGTAGACATCACCGTGAACTGGCTCCAGGAGGTTATTTTCTCACCACTCTTTTCCATAGTCAAACGGTGCTTGATGATTCTTTTCAAGCACACAACCTTTATAGACTCATTTAGGGGGAAACACTTTTGGCAGAACAACAACCATGTTCTAAGTTACCATCAGCTGCAAAATTTGAAATTTCATGTGTCTGATTCATTCATGCCAAGCTTGAATTCGTTCATCAGTGTGAGAACCAAGATAAATCATTTCACTATTAGGTTGAGTTGTGTCACATAATTTATACAAACTATCCTTTGGGTCAAGTAACCCTTCAATGACAATCGACTGACCTTTCTTCAAATATCAAACATTGAATCGATATAGCTAAAATTCTACAATCTTACCTGTATTTTTTAACTAAAAAACATACAACATATTGGTTTGGCACATGATAAATGTTGAAATTTCTTCCATGTCAGAAAGAAACATCACCTTGAAAAAAAAAATGGAAAGAAACTTCATCGAAAACATAAATATTCATCTTCTCAATGTCATTCAAGTACGTGGGGATAGAGTCATTCTTATCCATATGATGAGTTCACCTACCCATTCATTCTATGCAGAATAAGACATCAAAGATTGAGAAGCTATGACTTGGAAGGTGAAATTATCAGTGGGTTGGTGAACAATGTAAATGTCTCATTTAAGGCATTTAACCTTCTCCTATAAGTCATCTCTCTTCTTGTATAAGACCTTCTCCATATGTCTAGTCTTTCCATAATACTGACATGTCTTCTTCTTTCTAATTTGATGGGGTGCATCTATTTTCCCTTTAGGTTTTTGGTCATGGAATCCAAGTCTAGGGGTATCAAACCATCCTCTTTAGATGTGATTCAATTTCCTCTTTCTCTTGAGCAAATGGGATTTATTTTTTCCACCAATATATCCTTGCATTAATGGTTTGTGATGAACAATAGTCAAGATGCCATAAAAATATTGAAAGGTGTAATTGTTACCATATTCCTTGCATTCCTACCAGTTGATGATGAAAGCCAAAATGAATATGTTGAATGGTGTTCTCAAGTTCATCAGGACTAACTCAATGATTTTTCCATCTTTCTTCTGACAATTCTTTCCACATTTGTCCAATCTCAACTGGAGTTCCTTTAGATATGGGAAGTCACTTCCATCGAGGTGAAAATGAACCTTCTGTGAGATATAGGTCATGATTACCCCAACAACTTCGTTGTTCTTTCCATCAAAAACAAACTTTTCTTGATCATCTGTTGGATATGGAATAGTCTTCGCATAGTGCCACAATTATTTATTCTTAGGTAGGGTTTCCATTTGAGGTGCCCATACTACATAATTTGTTCCATTCATAATTACAGGATCAATCTTCAAAAAAATATTCAATATCTAGACAAACATTTTCTATTTCAATAAGTTCCAATCATCAAACCACCGACCTAGAGTCGATCACACAACAGATGAAGCTCGACAAGGTTTGCGGATAACACACGAAGTTGTAAACTATCAACTTTGATAGGGTTGAATCTGATATGAAACATGCAAACATTATTGCATATAATCGAAGATGAAATATAATTTTGAAGACATAAGATGTGGTGTCTAAAAAAACTGTTACAACACTTACACACAATGCATATTGGACATATTGTACAAAACAATGATATCACTTGATCTCTTGATGATAATGACCCATGAAATTTTCTATTTATAACTTCAATGTAAATACCCTCCGATAAATAAACATCAATGAGTAAGCAAATACAGTGGAAATAGAATTTTTTTCTTTTTATAAACATAAAGTAACTTTAACATAATGCAACTGCATTCATCTATAAATAATCATGTAAAATAATTAGTACTTCAACTACACTAAAAGAACTAGCAATTCATTACGTCAAGAACTACTTAATATTCTAACGCTAATTCTAAAATTTCTTTTACTGTAATAAAAAGGTGTATAGGTCTTTTCATCTTTCTTCCTTCCCTAAGGTAGCACAACTTGTGCATCATTTAATTTGTAATAGAAGGAAGTCGAAAGTTATATTCTAAAGGAACCATTAATTAAACTCTTAACACCAATTCAAAACATAATTCACATGAAGAATAAGAACAAATTACATCGTCAACTCATCCCAAGCTTATTCAACAAAAGGTATTATAATATCTATTATATATTTATTCAATGGAAATATTATCAACTTCATATATATAAATTAATATTATGTTCTTATACTTATACATATACATATCTATATTTTATTAATAAAACAAAGAATGTACCAAGTTACTGTGTATTACAAAGATGAGACGTTGGGATAAATTAAATACTGACATAAGGTTTGTAAAAACACCGAACCTCATTCCAAGCAAGTAATAAAAAATAAAATACAAATAAAGTCACAAGCAAGTTAAGTCACACGATAACAGAGGAGAAGCGATAAGTGGAGAGCCACTGGAAGCATTGACTACGCATTTAAATCATACCAACCAATCATAACAAAGTTAAATTATCAAGCATGCATGCCTTAGGTTAAATTACCAATTCCAAGTTTTAATTCTACGAAGAATGTAATTTCAAAAGGACAGATCGTTCATAAGTTAGGTAACTGAACTGGTTCATTTAAAAACTACGATCAACACTAATAACATTCATAAGTAGTTCAGACTAAAACAACTAGTGTTAAATATTTGCGTTGAAATAGAAGGACGTCTCTTCTTTAATCAAGTTAACTTCCACTAACGAAGAAATTCCTTTCCAAAATCAAAGTAAATATAGGACGATCAGAGCTTCTCCCAAATAACAATAAACTACCTTCAGGAGAACCTTAGAGCCATGAAATAAATACAACACAAGCCAAAGGCTTGTAAGAAATTTAACTTTTGAAATTGAAAAAATACAAATACAACCATTTCATCAACATTAAAATAAAATTTATAAATAACAGGAATATATTGCCACTAAATAATTATTCGATCAGTATATGTATATTCAACAAGTTTCTATCTAACAATAATTTAACAATGGAATATCCTAACCGAACTCATTATATGTGAAGTGGATCTCCAAGTTGAACGGTTGCATTGTGTCCCTGCTTACTTGTTAATATTACGACTTCATCGGTACTTTCCAGTCAACGCTATGGGTACTCTTCTTTCTCCTTAGTCCCCCAAGCCACAAAGGAGTCACACACAAAATCAGATTAGAAACTAGCTCAATCTTTCCCTCGCAAGGAGAGGCTTCCACCTCTTATGCAAACTTGAATCCCAACTCACACAAGTAAACTAGTGAATAGAAATTTTAACAACATTTCAATCATGTTTATTTATCTTTAATAAAAATAATTATGTAATTTCCATCACATCCCCAATTAGTTCCTATATTGGAAATTCAAATATTAGATTTTTGAAGTATGTAATTATTATTTTTTAACTCTTGCACAAAATTTTGACTTTCCAACTTTCCTTTTTTGATGGACACATGTATGAGACAATTTTTTTTAATAAATTTAATGCTGGAGAATAGATGGAACAACCAGGTTAAGAATACATGACTATGACTCTATGAGTGGACAACATAGTTGAGTTAACTCAGAGCTAATTTTACAATTGTCGGAAGTTGATTTTTGTCACTAGCAGCCCCTAGAAATTAGGGATTTGTAAAGCTGCGAATTTCCCAAGAAGGGAAGAGAATCGAAATTCCTAGGCATGACATAAAAAAAACATATGTGGGAGGCAGGAGATTGCTTAGTATGTTGGGAAAATACATTGTTTTGTTGTTATGATCACATCAGGTGTGAGGAAAAAAAAATTCTAAACAGTTCAGTGAGACAGTGGTTAAGGAGTGATGCTCAGTTTTTCCTTATGGAGTCATGGTTAGGCTAAGGGGTGATCAGTACAAGCAATCATGGTTGTTTTGTATCTACAGTTGGGTGTAACATGGTTGTTCCATTTGTTTTCCCAACATTATTATTCATATATATATCTTAAGTGTGTACTTTCATTTTTCTGAAATGTTATAATGGTTCATATTATATACGTAGGAATGATCTATATAGGTTGGCCTCATGGCCATAATAGATTTGATAAATTGCCTACTTTTTAAATACCTGTTAATGTTTCTGGTGGGATTTGACTTGTAATAGTTACAATACCTTTATGTAAGTTACAGAATGGATGTACATAGACAAATGTGCAAGTAATAAAACTATATAGTCACTGTATGGAGATATCACACATGAAAACTAGCTACTACAAAAAAGAAACAACTGACTCGAAAGCAACTATAATTGTATCAAAACGATAATAAGTAAACTTCTTAGTTTTACTTCTTCCTATATTTTATCTCTCAAACGAGATTAGCGAAGAAGACCCTACAATCATATTTGAGTATAAAATAGATGAATACAAATTCATATATATATTTACACATATATTACAGAAAGGGTTATCTCATACAATAACTCTCATAGATTGTTATGGAAAAAAAAATGTTTTATACGAAGTGTGTAAGGTTCTGCTCCACAGAGCCTTATAAACCAAAAAAACATTTATTTTAAGGAAATGCTATCCTAAAATTTTATAACATCATAACCAACATATAACCATTCAGCTTAATTAGAATTTATGAACAAATCCTAATTAGCTTCCAAACAGCGACATAACACTGCATATTCCTTATAATACATAAAAGAAATACATAAATCAAAATACCTTCGTCTGATGCTAAACTTCCGCTTGTCTTTTTGTCCTCCCTACTGCTACCTTGCCCGGCTTGTTGCTTGACCATACCCTGCCCAAATCGAATAACCTCCTAGCCAGCTAGGAGCAACCTATCTGGCTCCGTAGATCTAGGATACCGAAAGTAATCCTGGCCCTCGTGCTCAAAACCCCCAGCAACCCGGTGCCCCCTGCAATGGTTCACCAAAAAATTCCAATATCAAAACTCCGCACACCAGAAAAAATATCTTAACAGAAATCCAGTCCCCCTTCAAAATGCTTCCCCCCTCCAAAATAATGATCCTCCCCATAAGACTCCTCCCCTTCATATCCCCCTTCACCAACTCTCCTCCCCCTCATTAATTTCCTTATCTCCTCATTTATTATCCTATCCCCCTTTTTTATTATCTTTTCCCCTTCATTATTATATTATCCCTTTCTTTAATATCTTATCCTCTTCATTAATATCTTATCTCCTTCATTCGTAAAGTATTTAATTAAATAAATTAAAATTATTTAGTGATCTGGATTATTTTCAGCACGAAATGAGAGCGGAAATATAACATAGAAATATTCAAAGATATTGCAAGAGAGACAGCAATATAACATAGATATAGCGGAAATATAAAAAGAGTCACAGATATACAGTAATACACGATTTATATTAATGAAATAAATGTAGAGAGACTGTAAAAGTACAGAGTGAAAGACTCGCTAGAATGGTGGTAGCTTATCTCTGAGAAGAGATGTGACGGCTACTCGCATTTGTGAGAAGATGGTTACAATGAGGCTCTGGAGGCCTTTTTACAATAATCGGGAATGCCAAAAGTCCTAGACATCCAAAAACCTAACCCTAGGAGATGAAGCGCCGAAAGTCATGTGGGCCCCGTTTGGGTAAGTTGTTGCATCAACTTCCAGGGGTCGTAACTTTTGCATACGATCTCTGTTTTAGGCGTGTGATAGCTCGTTGGAAATGTATCATCGAGGAGATTCATTTTTGGGGATCAATAATGCCTTTGGCTATCATTGAGAACCTCGATCTCAAAAAACCTTCATTTAGGCCCTCAAAATGGCCCCGGAAGTTAAAACTTGCTAAAAATAGTAAATTGCCAAAATTGCCATAAAGCTGTTTTGAGCCAGTTGGAAAAGGTGGGTGGCCACCAATATCCACCTGGATCATTTAGCCCCTTAAATTTATTACCCATGTCATTGAATGTGATATGTAATCAATCAATTAATTAATTAATCAATCAAAAGTTATAAACAACTAATTAATAAACAATTAATTAATTATTATTATTAATACTAATCATTGTTTAATTAAAATCATAGTAGGAC
>JASDQU010375678.1:0-11298 GCA_032191745.1 Picea mariana
TTTCCAAGAATGTTAAGCATATCTAGAGAGTCATCCCTTACCCCTTTTAGTAAAATAGTTTTGAGAATATCCTTACTCACATTGGGATGACTGGACCTTTGTAGATTGTATTGTAACCTTTCTACAAAGTCTTCTAGATTCTCGTCTTCTTTATGCATCATTTTGAATAGCTCCTCCCTCTTTTCTCTTGTTCGGCAGTAGTCCTGGTATTTGTTCAAGAATTTCTTCTTCATCTGGTCCCATGTGGTGATCACATGGCCTCCAAGACTCATAAACCATCTCAGTGCATTCCCTTTTAGTGTTGCTGGAAATAACTTTAGTTTCTGAGCATTAGCGATGTAATCATAGCTTCTACATAATATATCAAACTCAAACAGAAATTCATCAGGATCCTCTGAAGATAACCCATGGAAATTAGGCAATGCTGATAGTGGAATATTTTTCATGGGGGCTGCTCCTCTAGAGAGATCGCCAATAGGAAATCCTAATGTAGAAAAATAATTTTCATCCTTTACCTCTCCTTCAGGATCTACTTGTTCTTCATGATGCAATCGCTCATTGAACTCATCCATGTTTTCCTTTGTCTGTTCTCCTGCTGCAGTTGCTCTGTCCTCAATGTCTCTTACTAGCTTCTGGACTGTCTCCGGACTCCAAACTTCTTTCTCTGTTCCAAAAATTTCTCGAAATGAAGGTTGGGAATTCTGTTTTTGAAGGTTTGGTCGTTGAGCAGCAGATTCAGACTTGGATGCAATGTCGTCAATGAAAGTCTTTCTTCCTCCTTTTCCTTTTCCATTGCCACCTGTAGGGTTAGTGTCTTTGGGGTTTTTGGGGTCTTTCATGCATTCTTTTTATCTAAATAAAAGAAATCACAAGTGCTTTTGAAATCTATAGCTATCTTCCCCGGCAACGATGCCAAAATGTTGGTCACTATAATTGCTTAATTGAATTCAAACAACCAAGTGAAACCTAAATTATCATCCCAGGGAAGTCTTTTTATTTCAAAGATAACCACGCACTATATATGCTCAATTTCAAAATCAGCATACAGTTGTAGTAAAAGAATCTATACTAGTCACACTTGCTGGAATGAACTGAAGTTCTGAATTAAATCACAGGAAAACAATCTTCCTATTGCAGGTCTTAAAGATTAATCTAAGAATCCTGGATTACATTAAAATAATACGTGCAACAGGAAAGAACACTACTCTGCAATCAGAGAACATGACCCTTACTCTCAAACAGAGACTCCAGTACTGACACTCTTCATGAAGACAGTAATGCAGAAAAAGATAACTCTATCTAACAGAGAATAAGGCTAGCTAGTTCCTTCCTTTCTAAGCAGGAACCTTGAACCCTATTTCTGTTTAGCACACTTGTGAAATTGAGACTACAAAGGACAGGATGGTTTGATCCCTTCCTTTCTGAGCAGGGACCCTTAACCCAGTCTCTGGCTAGCACACTTGCAGCAGTAAATGAAATCTACAGAAGAAAGGATGTTCTGATTCCTTCCTGTCTGAGCAGGAACCCTTAACCCAATCTCTGGCTAATTAAATTTGCAGCAGTAAAATGAATCTACAGAGGATAGGATGTTCTGATTCCTTCCTGTCTGAGAAGGAAACCTTAACCCAAATCTCTGGCTAACACACCTGCAGCAGTAAAGGAAATCTACAGAAGAAAGGATGTTTTGATTCCTTCCTGTCTGAGCAGGAACCCTTAACCCAATCTCTGGCTAGCACACTTGCAGCAGTAAAAGTAATCTACAGAGGATAGGATGTTCTGATTCCTTCCTGTCTGAGCAGGAACCCTTAACCCAATCTCTGGCTAACCTCATAAAATCATCACACAAGATTGCTGATAAACAGAATTACGAAATTTAAATAAACTAAGACAGAGTTCAGTGTTTCAGCAAAACGGAATTCATTAACAGTAGTGTTTCATCATATGAAAATCAAACACACATAAACAGAGAACACACTCTACAACTAATGGGTGAATCTTGTGAAGAAGGTAGGCCCTCCCTTCTCACAAGATTCCCCTGGAACAGGAAAGCTAGAAGGAAATAATCAAAGCAGTCTTCTATTCATCAAAATGTCGTGTTACAGTCTGACAAAATGAATTACACGTCCCTCTCTCGCAAGCTCTTCAATACATAAAAACTTATATCCTCGACTGAAGAATTCCCCTTATTTAAAGAGGGAACCTCCTCGATGCAATATATCTAAAAATTACAATGTGTATTTTGGTCGTATCTTCTTTCTAAACCAGAGTAGGATGTCCTGGTCTCACGCAACAGAAGTGCTATTACAGGAGATGGATGAGGTATTTCTGTTATGATTGGAGTAACATCTTCCTCTGGTAGTTGCCGATGTTTTTTCAGCATTGCAATTCACGGGCTGTTTCAGCTACGTGAATTGCATTCTTGACTATGTCGGCCTTGACCGCTAACTGTAACGGCTTCCTTGTGTTTCAACGTCATTGGTTGGCGGTCTCCTTTGTGTTTCAACATTTGCAGCTCTAAATTCATAGCAGCTCTATGTCTCATCCTCTGCAACTCTGAACTGTATGAAAGTTCTGTGTTGCAGCATCAGGGGCCTCGGACTGTGTTTCAGCAACAGGGACCTTGGACTGTGTTTCAGCAACATAGACCTAGGTTTATGTAATCAGCTCTGTGTTTCAGCATCTGCGACCTGGCCTGGACTTCGGACTGTGTAACAGTGTTTCAGCATCTGCATCCTGGACTTTGTTTCAGCAACAGGCTTTGAATGCTAGTCTGCAGTCTAATCAATGGTTAAGTACAAAAGTGATGTAAAATATTATGCAAAACAGATTAAGCATGTAGTAATGAGAAAGGACATTGTATACCTTGGAATGATCAGATGAAGTGATATTATGAGTCTAAGTACAAGTGATGAAGGGTATAATAATGGCAAAAAGTATGGGAAAAAAGGTACATTGTGTGGTCCTAACATCCCGCCCAGCTCAAGGTGTTGCATGTCCTCAGGCAACTCACTCTGAATCAGAGTCTTGATACCGGCTCTGATCGTGTAAATTACATAAGTAGTAGCTCTTGGCGATGCTGTCTGTTGGGGTTCTGAACCCTTGGACCTCTTGTAGTCTTTGTCATGCTACTGTCTCTGCCTTCTGAGGAAACTTATAACTGACTTGATATGTTTCTATTGGCATCCAGAGGATAGGGAAGTAAAATTTGTACCCTATCCAGTTTTCAGCACAATGTCTAACACACTGGATGTAGCCGGGTACCCTTGAAATTGCTACTTCTAAATTGGCCGGACCAAAAGGGTTGTGCTGTTGTCTCTTTTCTTTGGATTGCTACCAAAACAGGTTGTTGGCCAGGAGGGCAGGAATCTCTATTGCACTGATGCTGTGCTGACACTCTTGAAGCACTACTGACTGTAGCTGTTGGACATTCTCAGTCACCCCTGGTTTCTTTAATACCTCATAATATTCTGAAATGAATCTGGCTGCCCTTTGTGGTTCTGGTCTAATCCAGAGGAGTTTATTGTCCTCATTGTGCTTGGCAGCCAAAAAGTCACTCTACCATAAAATTTGATTATGAAGAAAAGAAGTGAATGCTCGAAGTTGAACATCTCCAACAAGAGGATTTATATTGAGCAGCCTATTTTCAGGAATAGCCTCATTATGGAAGTATGCTTCACATAAGAGGTGCTGATCCCTGGTGGAGGCTGCTAGGAAAGTCTTGACAAAATCTGCTGGTTGTATTACTTCATGGGATTTTCCTTCTATAATTGATTTAAATTGGAACCATGTGAGTCTCTCCATGAGAAATAGAGAATAGTTACAAGATGGTTTCCTTGTGTTCATTAGTGTGTGCATCAAATCAAAGATCAGGACCAGTCTACCTTTTAAATCTCTGTTCTTCTTTTTGAGTTCTCGAACTTCCTGGCGTGTCAGGTCCAATGCTTCCCAATTTGAGAAGGTGTGATTCATCAAGGTTTGCCTGTGTACTTGCAGTTGTTGGGCTTGTGTCTCAGCATACTCCTTCTTCCACTTTTGTATCTCTGCATGCTCATCCCACGACTGAGTTTGTGTTTCACCATCTGAAGTAGTGGGATTAGGTAGGGTTTGAGTAGACTGTTCCCTGGAAGTGGAGAGATTGATTTGACTGGGAGGTGTAACCTCCTCCAAGGGCACTATTTGCACAGCCTTGTTAACAACAGGAGGGACTTCTTTCTTGATCCTGGAAGGGCGTACTGGTTCTTGTGTTGCAGCAGGTTCAGTCTTGATCTTTCTAGGGCCTGCTGGTTCTTGTGTTACAGCAGGTTTGGTTTTGAGCTTGGTGGAACCTGTTGGTTCTTGTGTTGCAGCAGGTTCAGTCTTGACTTCAAAAGGGGAAGGAGGAGGGACTGCTCCTGGTATTGGAACTTGAACCACCTTATACCCTGCCTGATAATAGATATCTCCGCATTGGCAGCACATGTATTCCTTGCATATGCTTTTTGTAGTTTGTTCTGCCAGGGTTGTTATACGGCTTGCAGTGTATGAATTGAGCTCCTTTTCGTATGCTTCCTTGGCTCTGGCCAGTTCTAGATTCTATGCTTCCAGTTCTGGTTTAAAAAATTCGTTTTCCTGCATCACAGATGCCATTGTTGCTTCAGGTTATTGAGAAGGAGCAGCAGGGATGGCAGCTGCTGCTTGTGTTTCAGCTTCTTGGTGAAGAAACAGTAGAGTTTCAGCACCTTCAACCTCCAGTTCTTGTATATCAATTTCAATATCAGTGGGTGGTTCTTGTGTTTCAGCCACTGAATGGGTGGCTGGTTAATCCATTTTGCTTGAGGAGAGTGGTGTTGCAGAATCCTGGGTCTGTGATTCCCGAAATTCAATTTCAATATCAGTGACTGGTTCTTGTGTTTCAGCCAATGAATGGGTAGCTGGTTGTGTTTGAGCTACTTTATTGGAAACAAATGATGTCTGGGCGTCTGATTCCTATAACTCAATTTCAATGTTAGTGGCCGGTTCTTGTGTTTCAGCCGTGGCTCGTTCTTGTGTTTCAGCCATGGCTGTTTCTTGTGTTTCAGCCACTGAGTGGGTAGTTGGTTCTTGTGTTTCAGCTACTTTCTATGGGACAGATGGTGTTACAGTATCCGGGGCGTCTGGTTCTTGTGTTACAACGCCCGTGGTTGGAATAGTCAAAGATCCGGGGATTGAGGAAGTTAAAGGTTTACGGGGTATTAGTCAAATTGGTGGGGCATCTAGGGTAGTGGTCAACCAGGGTGGCCTCATTGAGGCTCTCGTTCGCTTTTTGTGCAAGAAGGGTGGAAATGGGGCAATCTGTTTTCGTTTTCGTGGAGGTCTTTCCTGAATGATAGGGCAGGGGGCATTTTCTGGTTGCAATTCATCACTGAGAATATGGAGGATGGGAGTGGATGACTCTGGTAGCTGTTCTGGTATGGTAGGGGGACTGGTTGGTTGTGTGGGCGGGCTATGGTGTATTTCGGAGGAAACTGAGGGGTTTTGCTGTTGCTTCTCCTCAGGAATTTCAGAGACTTCGGCAGCTAGTGCAGGGTTTATGGGAGGGTTATTTAGTGGACGGTTCTGTCGGGCAAAACCCCTGTTGATGAGTAATTGAACACGACGGTGGTGCGTAAGTGATAGGGTTGGATCTTTTGCCTTTCGACAGTAATGTGCCATATTCTTTAAACAACCCAGCAAATAATAGGGAATATTGACCCATCTGTTATGCCTTAAATGAGAAAGTAGGAGAAAGTCATGCTGGTACACTACCTGATATCGTCCTTTGCAGGTCAGGTAATTCTTGATAAATCTAGCGACTTCCTGCCATGGTGGTGGCAATGCAGTTAGCTGTACACCCCTGCCTTTTAGTTGAATGCGTTCCTCGGGCAGGAAGAAATTCTGCTGAACGGTCCCAATGATGTGTTTTCTGCTGAACGTACGATTGTCATTCATGGGGAGGCCTGAGACTTTTTTTATGTCTTCCTCTGTGACTGATATTCACACCCCTTCAATGACAGAATAGTCCTCTTGAAGATTTCGAGTGAACTGTAGGACTTGTTGTTCGTTGTATCCTTGAAGTCTGCGGAAGTAATTGAGCCACCCTGCCTGCTGGAAGATTTCATACGCTGTTGGG
The DNA here is from genome assembly GCA_032191745.1 of Picea mariana. NCBI lineage: Eukaryota > Viridiplantae > Streptophyta > Pinopsida > Pinales > Pinaceae > Picea > Picea mariana. The sequence continues at coordinate 6,128 of JASDQU010375678.1, forward strand.
TAGTGTTCCAGCAGCGCCGTGGTGGCGGGCTCATTTTATACGATAGATCCTCCCATGGCTTCTGGCTTGGTAATTTACAACGTCGAGAGTTCGTGTATCAGCTTCTGTAGAGTGAGTTTTCCGAGGGACGTTATGCAGGAATAGTAGTTAAATGTACGAAAGGGTGGTGTATTAGGGGTGACGACGGTGAAATCGGTTGTAATTATGGTATATGGATTTGATGTGTACTTCCCCTCCCATCTACTGCAGTTAGTACTGATTGTACTTGAATGGCCATAATGACGTCGAATCTTTCCCATTAATTATAGCCTAACTGAATTGCATAAACTTTACATACCTTGCCTTACCATTTGATTCATGCTGTGAACAATATATCGTGCCTGTCAGTGATAGTCCTGTGGCAACATTTTTTGAATTGTGTCGAAGATTTGTTGTTCTAGAAGATCGAACTATAATCTGAGGGCGTAAAAAGCTTGCTGACGGATGGTGGTGAAAGACTGGTGTTTTGGCAATCAGCGAAAGATGAAAGAAGTACTGTAGATGAAGAACTACTGAGCAATGGTGTTCCAGCTCTGAAGAGATCAAAAGTGCTGAATGTGGTGTTTCAGCGTCGGAAAATGATGAAGAGTTGCTGGCAACGGTGTTTCAACAACAGGGGAAAATGAAAGGCTGCTGATAATGGTGTTTCAGCAACAGAAGGGAAGAGGAGAAACAAGTGTTGGCCGGAGTTGTTTCGTCAATGAAAATGATGAGGAAATGGTGGACTGGGGTATTTTGGGAGTGGGAAGAATGAGAAGTGCTGAATAGTGGTGTTTCAGCATCGGAAAAAGTTGCTGGTGTTTCAGCAACAGAAGGGAGAAAGGCGAAACAAGTGGTGGACGGAGTTGTTTCGTCGATAAAAATGGTGAGGAAATGGCAGACTGGGGTATTTTGGGAGTGGGAAGAATGAGAAGTGCTGAAAAGTGGTGTTTCAGCATCGGAAAAAGTTGCTGGTGTTTCAGCAACAGAAGGGAGAAAGGCGAAACAAGTGTTGGACGGAGTTGTTTCGTCGATAAAAATGGTTAGGAAATGGCAGACTGGGGTATTTTGGGAGTGGGAAGAAATGAAAAGTGCTGAACGATGGTGTTTCATCATCGGGAAGACTGTCACCAGTGTTCATCAGCGGTGTTTCAGCATCGTGAAAATCAACAGTGCTACACAGCGGTGTTTCAGCATCGTGAAAATCAACAGTGTTCCATAGCGATGTTTCAGCATCGTGAAAGATTTTCTTTTTGAAGTAAATTCGGCCTCTCCTAGTAGCTATGCTTCGATCGGGGTCCTGCAAAAATTGACTGTAGCACAGTATTTCTTGACAGGGATTATTAGTAAATAAAATCTGATCTAATCTAATCTAATACTAAAGAAAATTAACTTAAAAGAAATTAATTGCTATTTGGGGTAGAAACCCCCTCAACGAAAAGAAAATGAGCATCTGCCATGCATGTGGCCTTAAAGTCTTCTTTAGAAATAGGTCGCTGGTACAGACGGAGCCGATGACCATTTTCAAGTAACGGAGTTCTAGAGTCATCAATTGTGAGGAGCCTTACTGTTCCATTGGGGAAAACTATGTCTACTTCGTAAGGTCCAAGCCATCTTGTGCGCAGTTTCCCTTGAAATTCTTTGAACCGGGAGTCATACAGTAGGGTCCAATTACCTTTTTGGAACTGCTTGTTCTTGATATTTTTATCATGCCACTGTAATATTTGTTGTTGAATTATGGTTGTTTGTTGAATGGCATCTAGTCTTTTCTCGTCTAGCTCATTAAGCTGCTACAACCTGGCTGTCTGTGCATCAGTTAGATCAAGGTTGATAGCTAAAGCAGTCCTTAAGGTTTTTATCTCAAATTCCACAGGAAAAACAACACTCTTTCCATAAACTAATTCATAGGGAGAAAATCCTGTAGTGTTTCTCCAGGTAGTTCTGTAGGCCCATAGTGCTTCAAGGAGCCTGTAGGACCAATCCTTTCTACTTTCCTTCACTGTTTTTGTGAGAATGGATTATATTACTTTGTTTGTGCTTTCCACCTGTCCATTGGCTTGGGGGTGGTATGGTGTAGTCATTCTCTGCTGAATATGATATTTATAAAGGGTGGCTTTGAACCCATGAGAGTTGAAAGGAGGTCCTCCATCTGTGACTAGTTCTCTTGGCATTCCAAATCTGGTGAAGATGTATTTAAATAAGAAATCTATAACTGCTTCTTCAGTCGCTCTTTGAAGTGCCTTGGCTTCCACCCATTTGTTCATGTAGTCTGTGTAGACTAGTATGTAAACTTTTTGATTGGATGGAGGGTTGATGGGTCCTATGAAGTCTAAGGCCCATATTTCAAATGGTTCAAGTACTACCTGGGGGTTTAATGTCATTTCATCTCTATGATTAGGTTGGCCTACTCTTTGGAAACTATCACAAGCCTTGACATATTTCTTTGCATCTTTAAAGAGTGAGGGCCAATAGTACCCCATCCTTAGAATTTTGTGTGATGTTCTTTTGTCTGCAAAATGCCCTCCACAGGGGCCATCATGACAAGCTTTCAATAGATCGTACATCTCATCTTCTCTAATACACCTTTGAATCTCTTGATCAGCTCCTGTATGAAAAAGGTACCCATTTATCCAGCTGTACTGAGCACTTTGATGAATAATACTTTTCTTCTCTCGGTAGGATAAATGTGATGGTAGCTTCCCTGCAACCAAGTAGTTAGCAATATCTGCATACCAAGGTGAGTGAGCAGAAACTGCAAATAAATATTCATCAGGGAAGGAATCATCTACTGGGGTACCATCATTAGGTGTCAATCGAGAAAGGAAATCAGCAACTACATTCTCTTTTCCTGGTCTATCTACAATTGTGATATCAAATTCTTGCGATAATAATAGCCATCTGGTGACTCTAGCATTTGTGATAGGTTTATTCATTAAGTACTTGATAGCTGAGTGATCAGTATGGACAAAAGTAGCATAGCCAGTAATGTAGTGTCTAAATTTATTAATTGCATAAATAACTGCTAAGAATTCCTTCTCGGTGACTGTATAATTGAGTTCAGCAGGGGTCATATTCTTGCTGATGAAATATATTGCATAAGGGAGATGATCTTCTTCCTGTCCCAAGACATCTCCTATAGAAGTGTCTGAAGCATCTGAGGATATGTGAAAGGGAAGTGTCCAATCAGGTCCTCTAAGGATAGGAGCTGTAGATAACTGATGTTTAAGTGTGTTAAATGCTTCTTGACAAAGATTAGTCTAATTAAATTCAACATTTTTCATCAGTAAAACAAACAGGGGAGAAGCTATTTTGGAAAAATTCTTAATAAATCTTCTGTAATATCCAGCATGTCCTAGAAAGCTTCTGACCTCTGTTTGGGTTTTGGGGGTAGGAAGATCCTTAATGACTTGTATTTTGGATGGGTCTACCTGAATTCCTTGAGATGAGATAAAATGTCCAAGCACTATTCCTTCACTCATCATCATATGGCACTTTTCTGTACTTAAGGAAAGTTGGGCTTGTATGCATTGTTTAAGTACCTTCTCAAGGTTTTCCAGTGCTTTCTGAAAAGAAACACCATAAGGAGTAAAGTCATCCATAAAAATTTCCATAGAATCATTAAGCATATCAGAGAAAATTCCTAAAACTGCCCTTTGGAAGGTTGCTGGTGCATTACAAAGTTCAAATGGAAGGACTCTATAAGAAAAGGTTCCCCAAGGGCTGGTGAAGGTGGTTTTATCTTGATATTGAGGTGCAATTTCAATTTGGTTGTACCCACTGAAGCCATCTAAAAATGAGAAGAATTTCTTACCTGAAAAATTATCTAATACTTGATCAATGAATGGCAATGGAAAGTGGTCTTTCTGAGTGGCTTTATTTAGAGCTCTGTAATCTACACATACTCTCCATTTCTCGTTCTTTTTAGGAACTATTACTAATGGGGACACCCATTCACTATCTGATATGGGATAGATAAACCTTGCGTTGAGCAGTTTCTGAAGTTCTTCTTTGAGAATTTCTCTTAGATTTGGGTTCATTCGTCGCTGGGGTTGACAGTTTGGTCGACAATCTTCCTTAATATATATTCTATGAGTACATAATTCAGGCGAGATTCCTTTCATATCTGTGTAATCCCATGCGAATGCCTCTTTATTTTCCTGAAGTAACTTCATTAACTGTTGTGTTTTAGCATCTGTCAAATGAGGGTTTATATTTAATGTTTTTCCAGGTTCGATTTCAATTGGTATGCTTTTGGAGGAGATGGTTTTAGGTGTTTGAGGTGGGCTTCCTGAATCGAGATTTTCTTGGTTATCAGACTCCAATAATGCAGTTAATTGATTATGAATTTCTGGGGTAACAGAGGATGGCTCGCAGATAAAATTATTTATAACTTCATCCTCAGTAGAGTCTTTCAGGCTTAAAGCTTGTCCGATAGTCAGAAGAGGTTGAGTAGGCTGATCCTCAAAATCTACCCACACAGAATTATCATGATTAGCTAGGGGTGTAGCATGAGGATAAAGTGTCAACTGCTTAGTTTCATAACCATTTGAAATTTTCATTGACCCTGATCTACAGCTGATAAAGCATCTGCTGTGGCTAACCAAGGTCTGCCCAGAATCAGAGGGTGGCCCCCCAACTTTGTTTTGGGTTGTAACACTGTAAAATAGACTGGGTAATTCCAAGATTCCACAGAGATACTGAGGTCCTCAATGACACCTTCTGGTTTGATGGTGGATCGATCAACCAACTCTAGGATAGTAGGGGTTTCTCTGACTTCATCTTGTAATTGTAGCAGTTGTAAAGTCTCTAAAGTCATGATATTGATGGCTGCACCAAGGTCTACTAGGACTCGAGGGATTATGGTTTTTCCAACTTGTACAGTAACGGTAGGGTGGCCAGGATCACCATATTTGACTGGGGGAGTTTTTCCTGACATTAATGCAGACAGATCTCCCATAACATGGACTGTAAGGGGATCCTTGGTTTTCCTGTCGGGCTTTTTAACACAGATATCTCTCATTTTCCTAGCATAGATTGGTATGTACCTTAGTGCTTGTAGTAGAGAAATTTTAACATATAAATTCTGTAATTCCCCTAAAAGATTAAAGGCTGGTGGTTCAGGCGTTTTAGTTAAGGCTAGACGCTCAAGAAAT
>JASDQU010375687.1:0-11432 GCA_032191745.1 Picea mariana
AAGAAATCTTAATAATTATTTAAAAGGCATAAAATTGTTTAAGCTTATAAACAACTGATTCACCCCCCCTCTCAGTTGTTCTAGTATTTCCAACAATATGAAAATGATCCCTTTAAGCTTTTCAGACTCCCTAAAATTGAAAATATTTTCAGGTGATCTTGTTGCTCTTCACACTCATCAAAATGAAACCTGAAGGCACATCTATCCAAGGATAGTTTACCCATTTTTTGGTCTGTATGGATAATTTACGAAAAAGGTACACCCTAGGAGCTACAATTTGCTAGGAGAGTATTCTCAGGTATACGTTTATCCCATTTTCAGGTCCGAGGGACTAAATTTATAAAAAAGGGCCATTCTCCTTGGTTTTGGTTTATTTCTTTTTTGGGCCTTGGAGATTATTTACAAAAAGGAAACCCTTGAGTCTTGTTTAATCCCTTTTCAGACTCCCTAAACATGAAAAGATCACCGAGTGACCTTGTTTCTTTCACACTCGTTAATGGGTCCAAAAAGAACATCTATTTGGTCCAAGTTTACCACTTTTTCCAGCCAATAAATTAACTAGGAAAGAGGAATACCTTGGGGGATATGTCTCATCGGGTGAGTTTTCCTAGGTATTAGTTTATCCATTTTTCGGGCCCAAGGAACTTAACTTACAAAAAAAGAACTATAGTTCTCCTTTGTATAAGTTTAAACCTTTTCCAGACCTCGGAGACTCAACTTAAAAAAAAGGTGCACCTGGGGAGATTCGTCTCGCTAGGAGAGTATTCCCAAGTATTATTTTATCCTTTTTCGGGCTTGGGGATCTAAATGTATGAAAAAGAACACTTTGGAGTCTTCTTTTAGTGTTTTTCAGACTCTATAAAAGTAAAAAACCATCGAGCTTACCTTCTTTGGGCTCGTAAAACTTTACATTGAAGGAATCTCGTGTCAATCTTCAATCACATTGCATGTCTCATTATTGCATATTTGGCCTAATGTTGGCTCCATTTTATTGTTTCTAAAATTTTAAAGCATTCCTTAGGTGCAGGCCTTGCAACATTTTTTCCTTTGCGATCTGATACCCTGACCCATGGATTAATTTTCTCGAGTGTCATTATACTACACATGTTTCCTTGCACTAAACATCAGTATGTCCCATGCACTTGGAACTTGTTTTCTTTCCTATGACACTTGTTCCTCCTTTGTAACATATCATTCTTTTATTCTTTTTCAAGCTCGTTAAATATATGAAAAGACGAAAAAATTAAATATTCCAAAAAAGAGGGGAAGGGAAACATTCTCTTTTACTCGCAACAATCTAGTCACCCTTGGACAAAGCACATCCTTTAGTTTGTTTTGCAAGCATTGGGATTTAGTATGACCTTAGGAAGTTGTTCTCATTACATAGAGTTGTGTCCTCCTCCGTTTGGTTACTCTTCCAAACATATAGAGAGTTTGGGGTGCCTCTTATGCCACATAATTAAGTCAATAACATGTTACTTGAGTATTTTCATATGTCGTGCTCTTGTCTAAGGGAAAGTATTAAAACCCGAGTCATCCATTCTACGATAAGTCTCTTAACCTTCATGAGTCATCCATCCCGAGAGTCCTGTCAAGTTCACATTCAATATTAATGAAGTTCGGTACCTTTAATTCAATTTTCCTCTAGTCTTTCCATGACAACTTGTCAAAGACCCTAGGATAGTGAGTCTTACAATCCTATTATACTCCTACCTGGGTTTTGAAGATCTTTAAGATATTGCTTGATTCATGAAGCTATCATCTCCTGCTACATGCATTGATGCCTCCTGAAGATTCATATGACATTGTATTTGTATATCTTCTGATGACTTTGAGATGTAGATCCGTTGTGTATTATTCACAGCTAAAATTTTTATTAGCATACATATTAGTCATGTAGCCATGATTACTATATATGACATGGATCCGCAGTGTACTTGATTTGCAACCATGCTTAGTTTGTCCCGAGCATGGGTATGCCCGCCTCGACGATTATTATTATTATTATTTTGCAGATGACACGCTCACAAATACTCATCTGGGCTCACTCGACTCAGTGCCTTCCCACTTTATCAAAGATGTCATAATGTATTTCTGCCATTAGTTTCTTTTCTGACCTCACACATTAGGGGGCATCTGTTATAGTCCAAAATGCCACTACTATGAATTTTTGACACTGGCCTACTCATTTACACATTTTCCAACCACTTTTGCTGAGGATCCTCTTAAAAAACATCATCTTGTATGGTGTATGTGCCCTAATACACATGCACCATGCATACATACACGATCTGAATACCTAACAGCCTGTGTATACTCTCAAAAGTTGAAAAAAATAAAAACAATTCGCACTTTCTAGTGGAGTTTATGGGATATTTTGGGTTGCACAATCATTTAACTTCCTATATCCCTTCTGAAAACTGAATAACCATCATTTATACATATAAAAAGGGCCCTAGGGGGTTCATTTGAATATATGAAAGAAGACAGAAGTGAACTTTGCCAAAATTTCTCCCTCTCATTCCAAGCCTTTGCATCCTGTTCTGAGTATTTATCCTCAACATTCCCAATCATTCATCCTCCTTATGCAATCCATCCATTTCCTTCTATTGGCATGTTGGTTGTGAGGATCTCACTTTGGGATTGGTGCACTTGGAGTCTAATTAGAGGAACGTAGGCAAGGTTCGTGGAGTGGTGTCAACATGATTAAGGTTGTATCTTATCATATCGTTTTTAATAAAAGAGATTTTTCTTGTCCCAAGTCTATGTGTCTTCATGTTTATGTTTCTAAAAATTGTTTTCATGAATATTTAGTCCTTTAAAAGATATTTGTGATTATGCATATGCTATTATATATTTTTCTCTGAAGTTGCTTCATTCCAACATTGGGAGTAGGTCTGCAATCCAAGAGCGAACAACGAGAGGAAAGGATCTACTACAAACAAAAGGACTTAAGCTACATACCTTGATTTACCCTCCCTTTCCTTAATTTTCATTAGGTCTTGTTAGATTTGGGTGGAATAGGATTAATTTTGTCTTTTAAGGTGTCATTGCTTTGCCTAATCACTAGACCCTTATTAGGGGTGTAATACCCCAAGGACGTGCCCCAGTTATATTATGAATTGTAACCATGTTTATGAATTGTAATCATGTTTTGTATGTTGGTGAGCCGAGTATTGATAAGCTGGTGGGCTTATGTGTTTATTAGGCCGGAGAGCCTAAGTGTTATAGGCCAGGAGCCTATTTTTGTATATGTAATTATGTATAACATTAATAAAGATTAAACATCACTGCGTGCAGACCGACCATGAAGAAAGAGTGATGGAGGACTAAGCTTCCATAGGGTGGGTAAGGGAAAAGGGGTTGAAAGGTTGGAAAGAGGGGCTAAGCTTAGGGGCTTAAGTCCTTCAATAATAATTTATATTTATTCCAAAGTGGTGTGAAAGGTATATTTTTATCCTAAGTTCCCCAAAAAAAGGGAACGCATACTTGATGGAGTGCATGCAGCTTCATGGGTGACATGTGTCAGCCCAGGCACATGCAATTTAACCCAAGAATTGCATCGTGATGGGGGTTCGTTATCCATTGGGGAATCCGCTATCTGTCCTGTTGTGCATCTGCATCTGATCTCTCAATACCCTCATGCAGCTCTGAAACCAAAAAACTGTAATGTTTTCCTAAGAAGCCAACGTATCCACCGTCTGAACCGTTTGAGTCTGTGTTCAACCTATGCTTTGATTCCTTGTCACACACCCTGAAACTAGTGGCAAACCCATGGATTGAGTCGTGTCACCTATGTATCCTATGAGCCCAGCCTATCCGCCCTTGTAGAGCCAAATCCGTACCTAAACTTTCTTTGGGTTGTTGCCTTCTGTTTTTCCTGAGTGGAATTGTGTTGTTGTTATCCTCACCTTGCGGGAATTGGGCTAGAACTGGTTGAAGAAGCAGATTGTCAAGCCCGTGGTTGAAGAGGTAGGTTGTCAGACCTGTGAACAACTCTCTCTAGGTGAGAGAGTCTACTGGGAAGTGGTTTTCTCCCAAAGAGAGTCCAACACCAGCTACGAAGCTCTGAGAATTCCTAATCCATCCTGTTGTTGAGACCCAGAGAGGGAGGTGAAGCATCGATGGAATGTGCTTGTGAAGGTGTATACTCTCAGGTGGAATAGGCATGTGGGGAATGAGAGTCCATGAGTAGTGGGTGTAAGAAGGATCCTGGAGAGAATCCTTCCGGTTGCTTTGTGCAATTTTCCTGTAACCTTAGCCTAGTATAGGATTCCCTTGCCCAGGGTAGAGCTTAGTCCTAGCTCGGGGGTGACCCACTATTGAGCGTGATGAGCAACATAGTTTAAGGCTGGGAGGTTCATGGAAGGTTTGGACGTAGTTGGTGGATTTACTACAGTTTCAAAGATAAGTATCATTATGTGTTTGATTTCAGTTAAAATGCACATTTGTGATGCTTGTAATATTATCATGTATTCTGTTGCAATGATATTTATTGTTAATTCTATTTAAGTCTGTATGATGGTAGTAATTCTATGTTAAATGCATAAATTTGATTTAATATGCATGATATATATATATGTATGTGAATGTTCCACATAGTAGTGTTTTCTGATAGTGGGGTTGATGGTCGGGGACGTTACAATATGGTATCAGAGCCCATGGTTTCAACACTGAGCCTGGATGGGCTAGATAGGTGGTGTTTGGTGTTCAGATGGAACCAATTTCGAACCTTAGAATGTTTCTGAGTGCCAAGGGGTTACTTGGAGATGTTACAAATCTCAGGAGGAGTAGCGGTAGAATAAAACCATAGCCGGTGTGGTATTTGACCACAGAGAGAGAGAGCTCAACACTTGGGGTGTTGGAGATGTAGGATCTATTTGGGAAAAAGGAGAGTCCTTTATGACCGTCAGATCTGAAGAAGGTGCAGGAAGGTTATCCTAGAAGCCTTTCGGAGTTCGACAATCGAGATAAGTGGAATGCGCTAAGGCACAAACTCGCGAAGCTTGAAGAGCCAAAGTGGTGAATCATGATGACATCACATGGAGGTGACGTGGACACATGGGATGTGTGCCACGTTTCAGTGGGTTTGGAACCCCTGGAAGATTGAAATGACATTTGGAACGTGACAAGTGTCACCCATCTAAATGGGCCATGTACCAGTCGCTAGTATTCATACATGTGGCATTTTGTATGAGCAGGGTTAGTGGGGCCCGAGGTTACGTAACATAGTTAAATGTCAGAGGACCCATAGTGGCATTGATCACGATACATCAAGATCAACGACCATAAGGCATTGCAAGGACCGAAGTTGCACGTAAGCTAATTCTCCAATGTAGTCCTGCAATCCAAACCACGGTTTCACATAGGGGTTACATGTCAGTGTTAGAAGAATTGTGGGATGAAAGGCGGGTTTCTCCAAACCATCATTGCATTCCCTCGCAATTGGGAAAACGTTAAGTGATGTGACGTGGGAGTTTTCAAAGATTAATGGTTCGAGGTGTGCGTATGTGAAATATTCCGAAGTCTCGGAACTCAGACGCCTGAGGTTCCACATCGAGTGTCAGTCATTGGATGCTGGGTAGACATGGACCTTTGATCTACCCTATTGCGTGAGTTCTGTAACTCGAAACTCTGAGTGATTGTTGTGTTATGCTTGGAACTCTTCTGAAGCCGAAGGCCCGAGTACACGCTTATTGATCTAGTGCTTGGTCACGACCCATGGTTTCCCGGTTTGGGAACTGAGAGAAAGAGGCTAGTTCTCGAAAACTTAGCAGAGCAGAGCTCCAAAAGACGAAATCTGCGAGGATTCTTGATTGAACAAGAATCACAGAGAATGAAAACTAAACATTTTCTTGAATCAGATTTGTTTATGAATGTTGTTGGATTTGTTAAGGAATGATGACCTAACAAATTCCGGTTGTCTGCACATTGTGTTGCAGAAGTTTAACGAGTGCCAGAGCTGAATAGAGTTGCCACTGAGTGCAAGAAATGGAGGAGACAAAGAATGCTTCTAGTTAAGAGAATGAAGCAAAAGGAATGGATGTTCATTTGGGAGTTGAAGGGTCGAACTCCAATGGGCATGGAGAATAGATACATAAGGAAGGGCATATGATGAAAATCATTGAACGATTGCAGAAAGATGCCCAAAATCACCGAGCAGGTAGCAGAAAGCTCATGAAAGCTAAGGAAAAATAGGGAGAATTCAACTTAAAGTTGATGAAGAGTCTGGAGATAATAGAAAAGAAGTTGTACAAGGAGAGAGACTCGAGAAAAATAGGGAGTCACAAGAATTCTAAGGGAAGAAGATCAAGGAGTGTTGGTAGACACCATCATCACTCCCAAGGTCGCTCCAAGAGGAGCGAACACAGTAGTTCAAGCCCATATCCTACCAGAAAGCACAGGAGATATGGAGTGGATGAACTAAAGGGAGAAATGAACAATATTAAGCCTCCTACATTTGATGAAGAACACAAGAAGGAGGAAGATGTCAAAACATGGTTGTTTGGCATGAGAAAAAATTTCCAACTGCAGAATTATTCCTCTCATGCAGAAGGAAGAATTGTGATGTATCAACTGAAAGGAAACACATCCATGTGGTGAGATCAACTTGTGCAGGTGAAACACATTAGAGAGAAATATATCACTTGGAAATAATTCAAGAGGTATTTTGAGAATAAATACTTGACTAAAAGATACAATGACAGAAAGATGAAAGAGTTCTTTGAACTCAAGCTGGGCAACATGACCATTGATGAATACAAACAAAGATTTTTGGAATTGCTGAAGTATGTCCCGTTCATCAAAGATGAGACTGTCAAAATTCAATGGTATCTGAGTGGACTTCTACCTTCCATTGGGGACAAGATTCAGTATCATGAGGAAGGAAATCAGAGAACAGTCCAAGGAATTCCCAAAGTTGTTGCTATCATAGAAATCTCAAAAATGCAGTTGAAGAAGTGCTACAGGAAAGGATGTCAATTATTTGTATCCCACGTGGAGGAAGCATCTAAGGATGAGGTCTCAAAGATTGGAGATCATGCGGTACTAAAAGAGTTTGAAGATGTATTTCAGGAGGTACCTGAACTACCCCCGAAGAGAGATATTGATTTCTCTATAAACTTGATGCCTGGAGTAGCTCTAGTGTCAAAAGATCCTTACAGAATGAGTACGCCAGAGATGAAAGAGATATAATTGCAGCTTGAAGAGCTTATGAAGAAGGGGTATATACACCCAAGTGTGTCACCTTGGGGTGCCCCGGTCCTATTCGTGAAGAAGAAGGAAGGGACATTGAGATTGTGTATCGATTTCAGACAATTGAACAAAGTAAATGTAAAGAAAAAATATCCTCTGCTGAGGATTGATGACCTCTTCGATCAGTTGAAGGATGCGAAAATATTTTCGAAGATAGATCTCAGGTCAAGATATCACCAGGTAAGGATAAAGGATGAAGAAATTAGAAAGACCACCTTTAGAACAAGGTATGGTCATTACGAGTTCACAGTGGTGTCGTTTGGGCTATCGAACGCACCCGCTATTTTTATGTGCCTGATGAATGGTGTATTCAAGGAATATCTAGACAAGTTTGTCATAGTCTTCCTGGATGACATTCTGGTGTAATCCAAGTTGGAGGAAGAGCATGAACAACATCTGAGGATGGTGTTGCAGGTGCTAAGAGAACACCAAATGTATGCCAAGTTGATCAAGTGATAGTTTTATCAGGGGTAGATCCATTACTTGGGGCATATTATTTCGAAGGATGGGATAGTTGTAGATCCTGAGAAGATTGAGGCCATCAGAGAATGGTCAGTGCCAAAGAATGTGATAGAAGTCATATCCTTTATGGGTCTAGCTAGTTATTACAAAAGGTTTATCACAGGGTTCTCGAGGATAGCTCACCCTATCACTTCCTTGCAAAGGAAGGAGAAGAAGTTTCAATGGACAAAAGATTGTGAGAGAAGCTTCCAACAATTGAAGCAACTATTAACTAGTGCTCCAATCCTGAGGATTGCAGATCTGAATGAAGACTTTGTAGTGTGTACAGATGCATGCAAAGAAGGACTGGGAGGATTCCTCAGTTAGAATGGATTTGTAATTTGTTATGAATCCATAAAGTTGAAAGAGCACGAAAGGAACTATGCAACTCATGATTTGGAGTTGACAGCCATAGTACACGCTCTAAAGAAATGGAGGCATTACCTCATGGGAAGGATGTTTGAACTGAGAACAGACCATAATGGTCTGAAATATTTTTTTGATCACCCAACCTTGAATGATAGGCAGAGTAGGTGGTTGGAGTCTCTTTGTGAATATGACTTTGATATCAAGCATATCAAAGGAAAATAAAACAAAGTGGTTGATGCACTCAACATGAGAGTGCATGAATTTCATGCTACAACCATTAGCATGTACCAAACTGATATTAAAGGTAGAATTTTGGAAGCTGCAAATGCAGATTTGCAGTACAGGGATTTGGTAGCAAAGCTACATTAAGGTGAGATGCCACAGAAAGTAGAAAATTATAAATTAGAGGCTGATGGAATACTTTTTTACAAGAACAAAACTTATATACCTAATGTCCAAGACTTGAAACTTATGATTTTGCATGAAATGCATAATGTGCCTTATGCTGGGCACCCTGGATACCAGAAGACTATAGCAGCAGTCAAGAGACATTACTTTTGTCCAGGTATGAAGAAAGAGATTGTTGAATACATCACTAGATGTATGGATTGCCAGAAGGCTAAAGCTGAGCACAGATACCCAACAATATTGTTGCAACCTTTACCCATTCCTGAGTGGAAGTGGAAAGTGGTGACAATGGATTTCATCACAAGATTGCCTTGAAAAAGCAAGAAGCATGATTCCATCATGATGGTGGTGGACAAGCTTATGAAAGCTGCCCATTTTATTTCATTAAAGACTACTCACAAGCCAACGAATGTTTCCGACATCTTTATGAAGGAAGTGGCATGATTGCACGGTATTCCCAAGACAATTGTGTCTGATAGGGACCCTAAATTTACCTCCAAGTTCTGGAAGGGGTTGTTCAAAGGATTCAGAATGGATCTAAACTTCAACACAACCTATCATCCTGAGTCTGATGGGCATACTGAGAGGGTGAATAGAGTAATAGAAGACATGTTAAGGATGTATGTGATGGACAAACCATTGAAATGGGAAGACTACCTACATTTGGTATAATACGCCTACAACAATGGGTATCAAGCATCATTGAAGATGAGCCCATTTGAAGCACTTTATGGCAGAAAGTGAAATACTCCAGTAAGATAGGATAATCCAGCTAATAGGGAAGTAGTTGGGCCAGAGTTGCTCAAGGAAATGGAAGAGAAAATGATGAAAATTAAGCAGAATTTAAAGGCTTCCCAAGACAGGCAGAAAAGTTATGTTGATAAAAACAGAACCCATAGAGAGTTTAAAGTGGGTGATCATGTTTACCTAAAAGTGAAAGTCAATAAAAGTTCCCTGAAGCTGGGAAACTGCGCCAAGTTGGTAGCCAGATTTTATGGGCCATTTGAATTCCTAGAAAGGATTGGGCCATTTGCATATATGCTTGCATTACCTACATCCATGATTGTACATAATGTGTTTCATGTTTCATTGCTTAAGAAATATATACATGATGCTAATCATGTAATTGATTGGAATGTGATTCAGGTGGAGCAAGAAGGTGTCCTGCAAGTGCATCCTGTGTGCATATTGGAATGGAAAAGCAAACATCTCTGGAATCGAGCCATAGGGATTGTAAAGGTCTAGTGGACCTGGTACAGTCCCGAGGACGTGACATGGGAGCATGAAGATGCTATGCAGACAGAATACCCGCATCTTTTTGAAGATTTTGAAAATCTTGCCGATGTTGTGTAAAGAGTTGCACTGAGGACGGTGCAAAAATAAGGGGAGTGGATTGTAATACCCCAAGGACGTGCCTCGGTTATATTATGAATTGTAATCATGTTTATGAATTGTAATCATGTTTTGTAGGCCGGTGAGCCGAGTATTGATAATCTGGTGGGCTTATGTGTTTATTATGTCGGAGAGCCTAAGTGTTATAGGCCAGGAGCTTGTTTTTGTATATGTAATTATGCAGAACATTAATAAAGATTAAACATCGTTGCGTGCAGACTAACCACGAAGAAAGAGTGATTGGGGACTAAGCTTCCATAGCATGGGTAAGGGAAAAGGGGCTGAAAGGTTGGAAAGAGGGGATAATCTTAGGGGCTTAAGTCCTTGAATAATAATTTATTATTATTCCAAAGTGGTGTGAAAGGTATATTTTTATCCTAAGTTCCTATAAAAAGGGAACGCATACTTGATGGAGTGCATGCATCTTCATGGGCGACATGTGTCGGCCCAGACACATGCAATTTAACCCAAAAATTGAGCCGTGATGGGGGTTCGTTCTCCATTGGGGCATCCACTGTCTATCCTACTGTGCGTCTGCGTCTGATCTCTACATACCCTCACACAACTCTAAAACCAGAAAACTGTAATGTTTTCCTGAGAAGCCGACGTATCCGTCATTTGAACCGTTTGAGCCTGTGTTTGACCTCTGCATTGATTCCTTGTCACGCACCCTGAAACCAATGGCAAACCCATGGATTGAGTCATGTCACCTGTGTATCCTGTGAGCCCAGCTTATCCTCCCTTGCAGAGTCGAGTCTGTTCCTGAACTATCTTAGGGTAGCTACCTTATGTTTTTCCTGAGTGGAATTGTGTTGTTGTTATCCTCACCTTGCGAGAATTGGGATGAAACTGGTTGAAGAAGCGGGTTGTTGGGCCCGTGGTTGAAGAGGCAAGTTGTTAGGCCCGTGAGCAGATCTCTCCAGGTGAGAGAGTCTGCTAGGAAGTGGTTTTCTCCAAGAGAGAGTCCAACACCAGCTACAAAGCTCTAAGAATTCCTGATCCAGCTTGTTGTCGAGACCTAGAGAGGGAGGTGAAGCACCGTGGACTACGCTTGTGAAGGTGTATACTCTCGGGTGGAATAGGCATGTGGGGAATAAGAGTCTATGAGTAGTGGGTGTAAGAAGGCCCCTCGAGAGAATCCTTCCGGTTGCTCTTTCTAAATGAAAAGCAGGTAAGGTAGGTATATTCCTAGTCAGTGGGTTCAAATTGATGAATCATATTGTATTGGCTCCTCGGCAGGAACATAAGTTCATAGTGGTACTAGTATCTGTCCTGTCAGCAAATGTGATTCCAGAAATTACATATAGAAAAGCTAATACTAAACCTATGTGGTGGATAAGAGTTTACTACAAGGTTCTCTAGGCAATTTTCCTATAACCTTAGCCTAGTCTAGGATTCCCTTGCCCGGGGTGGATCTTAGTCCCAGCTCGGGGGTGACCAATTGCTGAGCGTGATGAACAACATGGTCTAAGGCTAGGAGGTTCGTGGAAGGTCTGCACGTAGTTGGT
>JASDQU010375688.1:0-11393 GCA_032191745.1 Picea mariana
TTTCGTTTCTGTTCTGCATATTTTATATATCTGGTATCTTGCAAAGAGATACATGAGTGGTTAGCTAGGTTAGCAGATATCCAGTTCAAGATAATACCTAGATCTCCGGTAGTCTGGACATCGACACTGATCCAGAAAGTTAAAAGGGTTGATAACATTGTATCCAGGGCAGTAGATCATTAGTTTGATAGTACCATTAGAGGGTATATCACCGAGTTTTTTGTTGACAGAGTATAGTCATACGGCCAAGCTAAAATATATTTCTTTAAAGGACCCAGAGGAAAATTTTTACAAGTCTCGAAGTTGAGACTCAAGATGTTATTGCATGAGAAGAACATCTTGAAGATACAGTAGATCGAGAATATTTGAAAAGGTTCAAAAATTTGAACAATGAAAACGACACATAAGCGGGACATACACGCAGTGGAATATTATTTTGAGGGGTTCACCTTGAGAACCTATTTAAGAAAAACTATGGGGAAGAGGGTTTCTATATTGGAGAAGAGGTAGATCTGATCGACGAAGAACACTCAGAACTCATGGGGCTAAAGAAAGAAGCAGCTAAAGAACTTCATCTAAACAAGCCAGAAACCTCAGGAACTGCGTAGGCTACTAAAGTAAGTAATATCAATCCTCCTATTGTTTTATAAACTCTAAGTAATTAGAACATTCCAAATCACCAGAGATTATAGAGCCCTATTACTAGCAGCTCAACATCTACTTAGACAGCAAACCTAGGCAACTCCATGGAAGATGAGATGAGGCTCCCTATCTTTAGAGGAGATGGATCTGAAGATCCTGATCAGCACTAGTTCCTCTGTGAGGCCGTATGGAGCATTAAAAATATTACCGATGAAGCTATTAAAATAAGTCGGTTTAGCACTACACTAAGAGACTGCGCGTTGAGTTAGTACATGAATCTTGTCCAAGACTTGCGCAACCTAAGCCATTGAATGAGATAAAGAACGCACTGATTATAGATTTTAAGAAATCTAAGTCAGAGTCCCAATGTATTACAGAGATGAAAGAGATCAAGCAAAAGGTAGTGGAACCTATTTGGGAGTTTGATCAGAGATTCAAGACCCTTATAGGAAAATTGACCTTTAAGATCTCGGACGAGCAGAACAATGAATGGTTCATCGCTGCTCTCTTACCACATATCAGAGTCCCCTTGATGTAGTAGAATATTTATTCACAGGCAGAAGTATTGGAGATTACCATGAAGCTTGAATCAACCCCTATGGGAGAATCCATCTCAGGTATGAGTCAAATCTTTAGTCAGCTAACTAGTTTGTCTCTATAGGTTGAAGACATGAAGAAAGACAAGGGAAAAGACAAAAGAAAAGGAATCTGGTGTGTTAGATGCAGATCAGAAGGTCATGAAAAGGAACACTACCCTCTATTCAATGAATATTTGGCTTCTGGAGCCCCGAGCCCCATGAAGAAAGTCACCTTACCTTGGCGTGAAGTATGTAGAAATCAACATCACCCTAGTGAGTGTTATTACATGAAGAAATATGTTCAGACACCCACAAACTTGTATTTCACATTCTGTAAATCAGTAGGGCATGACAATAGAGATTGAAGAGCTTATGATCACATGCATGAAAGATCAAGAGACATATACAATATCCAAGGTGAAGTACATCAAGAAGGAAACAATGCACAGTATAACTCCCCAGGAAGAGGAAACTTCAACCGTCACGGTGGATACAGAGGATGAGGATGAGGAGGAGGAATGAGTGGAGGCTGAGGAAAAATAATATGTTATAACTGTATCTAGAAGGACATATAGCAAGGCACTTTTAGAACCCTTGTACCACTTGCAGTTATTGCAACTCCTTCGAGCATGTCATTGAGGACTTCCCTGTGCTACTATCCAAGATTAAGGAAAGACGAGGACCCCAACAGAACCCACAAGTGAAATTGATCTATGTTGAATCTCGTGAAGCAAACCCTAGAGTTGCTATTATTACTTGAGGAGGAGCTACCATAGGAGTGGATAGAATGACCCAAGGAAAGATCACATAAGACTCAGGCATCAGAAAAGCTGCAGAGAAGACCCAAAATTTTGATGCGAAGAAAGAAAGACAAATCTTTGAGGAAGCAAGGCAAGAATTTAAAGAAGATCAAGGTTCTTCCTCCAAAACATGACCAGAAATTAGATAATATGGGATGCCTCAGGCATTTGATCAGTTGGCTTTGCCAAAAGGAGGAAAAGAGGTTAGCAAGCTTATTGAATTTTTATACACTTGTATTAATTTAATTCAGGATGAGAATGTTGTGCAAGAACTACAGAACTTAATCAGGCAGTATGAGCTAGGGAAGATAGACCCCTTACTGAATAGGGAAGTACACCAAATTGGTAAGAAGATAAGGAAAAATAAATAATTACATTTGAATGCTCAAATAGGAGAGTATGATATAGACTATGTGGTCCTCGACTTAGGGTCGGAGGTCAATGTCATGACGAAGAAAACTTGGGTAGTAATGGGGAAACCGAGGTTGATCTATTCCCCTATCACATTTAGGATGGCTAATCAACAAGATGTCAGCCCATTCAGATGATTGGAGCATGTCCCTATGGACATCGACGAAGTTGGAACCTTTTCATATTTTGAGGTAATTGGAATTGTTGATGACAACTTCCCTTACCCTGCATTACTAGGAATTGATTGGGCCTTCAAAAATTCCACTGTTGTTAATTTGAAGAAAATACGTATGAAATTTGAAATATATGGCCTTAGGGTCATTTCACCCTTAGATCCATATGAAGGACCGCGATACATAGAGCCCATTAGAGAAGAAGATCAAGCATACAAATTGGAAAACATCTACAAACTAATAGCCAGACAACAAGCTTACATCAACCCTACAACCGATGGGAATATAAGCTGGTGAAGTGACAGCGCATACTCATTAGATTCAGAAGAAGCGCTGGAGAACTGGAAGAACCATATGTATGAAGTATCTACCAGAAGATGTGCTAGATTAACTAGATAAGTTCATTGGATCGACACAACAGTGAGTAACTTACCCACATTTGATGGTATGAACCCTTTAGAATCCTTCCTATCATATTTGGAACCAAGTGTACCAATACAATAGACATTGTTAGCAATGGATAAGGCCCTGAAAGACACACCAGAAAGATGGTGGGGGACACATAAAATCAATATCACGGACTGGACCCAATGCCGAACCTTGATGACAACGCGGTTCTCAGCACAAGCAGTAAGTTGTGATGTAAGATATACCGGTCGAAGTTGCCCAAAGGATCATGTGAAAAGCTGTGAAGACACCTAGAGTAACATTCCTCAAGAAAAATGGGTGCACAGATTCATTAACACGCTGGACATGACCCCTATAAACCGGTACCTTCAAGTGGAGTTGTGCCTCGTCACTGTAGATTGGGAAGGTATGATTCAGAATTTTGTCACCACCTTTGAATTTAGAAGTGAATATCCTTCAGTAGACCAATCATTGCATATCATGAGAGATAAGGCATTCAAGGAGGCATCCAACCTCCCTATAGAACAAGAAGAGGACAAATGGACTGCACCTCTCCAAAAATTGCAGAGCTGCTACAACATCAATGCCGATGATGATGATGATCTGAGAAAGGAAAAAATCACTGAGACAGAAGGCCAAAGAGATTTGGAGGGACCAGGAGTTGTGCTACCATTTATTGTTCATCCAATCAAGATCAAAAAGGTAAATATTGGAACAGAGGAGACACCAAAGGTTTCCAATGTCGGAGATTATTGGGATGTTGTTACCATTGACAAGATTACAGAATTGTTGCACGAATATCAAGACTTGTTTCTGACCAAGTTCATTGATATGAAAGGTATCAAAGGACCTATGGGGGAGATGAGAATACCTTTGAAACCAGGTGTGAAGCAATCAAGAAAAGAGCCTACAGATTGAACCCAAAATATAAGGAAAAAGTGAATATTGAGCTGGACAGAATGCTGGAAGAAAGGATTATTGAACCTATCGAAGAGTCGGAGTGGATTAGCCCTATGTTCATGCAAGAAAAGAAGACAGGAGAGATTAGGATATGTGTAGACCTCAAAAAGTTGAATGATGTTTGTCTACATGACCCTTTCCCTACACCATTCAATGATGAAGTATTAGACAACGTGGGAGGCCAAGAGGTATATTCTTTTACAGATGGATTTTCAGGATACCATTAGATCCGGATTGCTAAGGAGGACCGCCAAAAGACCACGTTTTCCATAGAATGGGGATCCTACCAGTATAAAGTAATTCCATTTGGACTGAAGAATGCCCCAGTCATGTTTTCCAGGGTGATGGTCGAAGCATTCAAAGAATTTTTGCATAAATTTTTAGAATCATATTTTGATGACTGGACTGTGTTTAGTTTGTTGAAAAATCATATTGAATGTCTAAGGCTAATGTTGGATAAATGCAGGCAGTGTCAAATTTCTTTGAATCTAAAGAGTGCATCGTCTTCTCCCTATTTGGAGTGTTATTAGGCCATATTGTATGCAAGCAGGGATTGCTGGTTGATCCATCTAAAATTGAAATTATAGTTGATTTTCCACCTCCTACTTCGGTTAAACAACTACGCATTGTGCTAGGACATACTGGATATTATAGGAAATTCATTAAATGCTATGCCCAAATCATAACACTGATGGAGAAGATGTTGAAGAAGGACTGTCAGTTTGTCTAGACAGATGAATGCCAGCAGAGCTTCGACACACTGAAACAGAAGATGGTCACTTCACCCATTCTGTTTTTTCCAGATTGGAGCAAAGAGTTTCACGTACACGTCGATGCATCTTCTATTGCACTGGGAGCAGTACTGGCACAACCGAGAGAAGGGGAGATCAACCATTAGTTATATTTTTCTAGCAGGAAGCTATCTACAATGAAGATCAAGTACACCACTACAGAAAGAGAAGTACTAGAGATGGTGTATGCGCGGCAGAAATTCCACCACTACTTATTGGGAGGACACTTTAAAATGTTTACAGATCACTCTGTGCTGAAATATCTAGTCAACAAGCCAGTGTTGGGGGGGAGAATATGAAGATGGCTTCTGTTGTTTCAAGAATATGACTTTGAAATCATAGTTAATCTAGGAAGAATGAACAAGGGTCTTGACCACTTGTTGAGGTTGGAACATGGAAAAGAACCCACCAATTTGGAGGATACACTGTCGGATCAACAAATGCTCACCATTAGAAATATTGATGACCACTTCATAGACATAATCCAGTTCCTATCAACAGGAATGACACCTAGTGAGTATACAATTCCCTAGAGGAAACAACTAGTGGTGCGTGCTACAGACGTTTCACTTATAGCTGGTCAGCTATACAAACTAGGACCTGATGAGATATTAAGAAGATGTGTTATGCAGACAGAGTGACCATTGATCCTTGCAGAAGCTCATGAAGGCATCGCAAGAGGACACTATGTAGGGAATGCAACTGCATAGAACGTATTGAGAGCTGGCCTTTGGTGGCCAACCTTACACAGAGATGCTAAAGATTATGCCAGAGCCTGCGATGTATGCCAAAGAGTTGGGAAACCGTCCAAAAGAGTTGAAATTCCATTAGCACCGCAAATGACCCTACAATCATTTGAAAAGTGGGCCATTGACTTTGTGGGACCTATAAACCCACCAGGAAAGCGCACAAGAGCAAGGTATATCATTACTGCGACAGAATACTTAACTAGATCGACCGAAGCCAGAGCAGTCAAGGACTGTAGTGCAACTACAGCCGCATGTTTTATATTTGATGANTGAGTATGAGTGATCAAGGCACACACTTCATCAATAAGACAGTTGAAGCCCTGACTGAAGAATTTGCAGTCCACCATCAGAAGAGTACACCTTACCATCCAAAAGAAAATGGAATAGTTGAAGCATTCAACAAGATCTTGCAGACAACATTAATGAAGATTCACATTGTGAATAGGGATGAATGGGACTTGAGAGTACCTACAGTACTATGGGCCTATCAAACCACTTGCAAGAAATTAACAATGCATACCCCTTTCAAGCTGGTTTATGGTCTCGAATTTGTTGTCCCAATGGAATACTTGGTACCAAGCTTAAGAATTGTTTCTTTTACAGGTATGGATGACACTGGTGTTGTTCAGGAAAGGATCACAC
Source organism: Picea mariana (assembly GCA_032191745.1). Lineage (NCBI taxonomy): Eukaryota > Viridiplantae > Streptophyta > Pinopsida > Pinales > Pinaceae > Picea > Picea mariana. Next base: position 6,155 of record JASDQU010375688.1, read on the forward strand.
AATTGGTTGAACTGGAAGAAGACAGATTCATTGCAGGATTCCATTAATAGGTTCATAAGGAACGAGAGAAGGCATATCATGACAGGCACATCAAGAAGAAGGCATTCAAACAAGGTGATTTAGTACTTCTGTATGACAGTAAGTTTATAAAACACCCAAGGAAGTTCAGAACACATTGGCTTGGACCATATGAGATCGCCTATGTTACAGAAGGAGGAGCTGTGCAACTAAAGACATTGAACAGAGAGTGGAAGGAAGGATTGGTAAATGGGAGTCAGCTGAAGTTGTACTATGACAACCAGCTGCCTCACAGCTCTTAGTAAAATCATGAGAAAAAGGGTCTAGGTACCAGGTGCAGTTGAAACTGGGTGCCAGACACAGAAAAGACAGTCTGCACAAGGAAGTGATAGAGGCATAGAGAAATAAGCAAGGGTTGCACTGCACAGTCCAAAGTTAAAGAAAAAAAGAGAAGGATCGGATCTTAAGTTCCTCGGGATGAGTCACAAGTGATTCTTAGCAGCCTGTTGGACCTTGGCTATTGAAGGAAGCGAAGAACAAGAAAGAAAAGGTGAAAAGCAAACTTCGCAGGAGACATAGTGACTGTCACTGGGTCGAAGTGAGAAAAAGAGTAGAAAATATGGAGCAAAGCGAGGAAATTCAAGCCATTGGATGAGGAGATCAAGGATGATAGATCAACAAGGAATATGGATCATGGAAAACTCAGTAAGTAGAAAAATCCACCGTTGGATGCTTTGGAGCACTGTGCGATAAGGAAGGAAAGACAGGCTAGCGAAGCTTGGAAAAAGAAGGTCAAGTTGACCTAGGTTTTAGACACCTAGGGTTTTGGTATTTTAGGGTTTTGGCACCTAGGTTTTTTCCTAAGTCTGTCGGTGAGGTGTTGTAATGTATAAATAGAGGTCTAAAGGGCCTAGGTTTGGTTGGTAATTCTACAGTACAATATTGTTGTTGATCTAGCTATAGTATTATGTGAGGGATAATTGTATTGAGAGAGAGAAGTGCTGAGAGAGAGGAAGCCTTCTGGTATTGTAAGATCTTTTGTTGTGTGTGAAGGTCAAGTCCTGCAACTGGGTGCGCAAGAAGGGGAGAGAAAGAGAGAGAAGAAAGAGGATCTGCTAGCTGAGAGCGCAAATAAGAACTATATGCTTTACCTTAATAAATCATAAGCATAGTTCTGTGGATGTATCTCTAGAGAGAGGGTGAACCACGTACATTTTTTGTTGTGTGTGTGATTGATGCTTAGATCTCTATCGTTGTTATATTGTTACCTGCCTTCTTGTATTAGATCAAATATATAGCTGTGAAGGATAGATATAGCTTGTTGAATGATAGATGCATGATATATTTTTGTTGTAAGATATCCAGTTGATATTCCCCTAGTTGTAGACATCTCTGTCCTGCAACCCCCTCATAGCTTCTTCGGGTGAGACTGCATCTGCTTCATAGGTGCTACCGAAAGGGCCAGTGGCTAGGTCTTGTTGGTGCACTCTTGGAGCTGAACCTTGGTTCTACCCCTGTGCCAACATGATGCCGTGTTGGGAGACATTGAACCCAAGGAGGCACCCGACAATGATTCAAAATACACACTTGAGGGGGTTCAAGTGGATATTATATTGGCGACATCATTGGAAAACGATGCATAAGTCATCTAAATGATGGGTTCACTTTTTGGATAGAGCAGTGAGGTCGTCCAAATAAGCAAGGATGATGCGAGAAAGATCATGAAAAAAAATAGGTCATGGCCCATTGAAACATAGCACAGATGTTTTTTAGTCCAAAAGGCATGATGTGATAAGCAAAGGTACCCCAAGGGGTAGTAAAAGTGGTTTTATACTGATCTGCTAGATGGATTTGGATTTGATTGTAGCCAGAGAACCCATCCATAAAGGATAGTACCTTATTGTTGGCACAATCATCAATTATTTGGTTGATGAACATGGTTGGGAAGTTATCTTTGGGACAAGCGTGGTTGAGATCATGGAAGTCTGTGCATACGTGAATAGTGCCCTATTTTTTGTTAACAAGGATAGGGTTGGAGACCGATAAAATATAGGCAATGGGGTAAATGAAACCAACAGTGTGTAACTTTTCAATTTCGACATTGATAGCTACAACTTTGGATGGGTGAAGCGGGAGTTTCTTTTGACGTACCGGGGTCAAATATGGCCATGTTTCGATGCGATGTTCGACGATAGAAGAATTGAGGCCAGGAATCTCCATATATGACCCGACAAAAATATCTTGGTATTCCTAAAAGAGAGCTTTGTAAGTAGTGAGCTCTTCAGGGGAGCATGTGGCACCAATGGTTATTTCTTCTATGATTCCTGGTTTAATGGAAATGTTGAATTTGATAGTGGGGGAGATGTTGGCCATGTTGCCTTCTTCAAAATCATCTTGGGCAGGGATAGGTTATTGAACCAGTCTATATGCCCTGAAGGAATACAATCCTTGGTTTCAATTTCACATATGGAGGCTTGGCTATGAGGTTGAAAGGCCTCCTATGAAAGAAAAAGTGCTTGATGATGGAGCACATTCCATGGGAAATCAGGGGTAGTGATTTCCTTCAGGATATCTTCATCGCAGTGAAAAATGAAAGAATACACGGGATCCTAGGAGGGGACAGGGGTAACTATCAAAGTGTGGTTGTCCTCAAGTAGCAAGGATGTAGACATGATATCGTGTACAGGCTTCGAGGGACCATTGGACAAAAATTACATGTCCCGATACTGTGGAGGGTACCTTGTTCGCTCAGGGAATGCTGAAAAAATATATTGAAAATCAGTAAGGTGAGCTACAGTAGGGAGTGGCTGAGAGGGCTCAGGCTGAGATGTTTGGTGTACTGTGGCTAATGTCTAGAGAAACTGAGGTAGAGCTGGGAAATGATGAGTGTATTGATTGTATTCTGAGCATATGGAGCAAGAGAATTTGGTTCGCAACCCTTTATTGCTTGTGGTTGAGGACTTCGTAGTAACATTGGATGTACTTGGTGGAATGGCGTGAAATTTGGTTTCTCTAGGGAGATGGATCATAGTGCGTAACTCGGGAAGAGTAGGACATCTATTAGTGGGGTTTCCATCTCTTTCAGATAGTATGCAAGGAGGTTGAACTCAGGGAGGAAGTGGACCTTTGGGCTCTTTATTCTTTCATCTTCCCCAACAGTGGCAGTGGTACCAACAGTTGGGGGTGAAGGAGGTGTGGCAGAAGCCTGTATGGGGATATGCATCGGTATTCCCTCTATTTGCGGAGGGGGAGATGGTTGAGGAACCATCGCGAGTGGATAAATATACCATACAGGGATGGAAAGCACCATGTTAGGAAGGGTAAGGGTCACATCTACCTGGAATTCTTGGATTCCAGGTGGGGGGTAGAAGAAGGGAATTTGGGTGATGGCTTGAGGGATTGTCTCCCAAATCAGGACTTTCTCTTGGAGGGGGGAGAAATAAGAGATAAGTGGTGCAGTGGGGTTCTCAAGGAATTATTGAGGTAATAGTTCTTGAACTGGTGGAACGTCGATGTGAGGAGAGGCCTTGGTGGGAGGAGTATTGTCTCCAATATCTGTCCCATTAGAAGATATTGTTATCACTCCAAGAAATCACTCTCTGACTGTAGAAGGGTGTAATCTTGGTAACTTTAAGTATAATTGATTTTATGTGTTTATTGGATCAAATGGGATAACTTAACCAACTGGTTCGCTCACAAGACACTTAAATATATATAACCAGGTAAGACAATGGTTTCAGGAGTTAAAAATCAGATGAATAACTGAACTTGGTGGGTGAAGAAGACTATATTTATCAACCAAACCATATACATGATGGGCTGAATAAAATTAGTACAGATTACTATTCAATCAATTTATGAATTGACAAGGTGAGATTACAGTCACCAGCAATTAGACAAACTTAAACAGAAAAGGTAATCCGATCATAAGCAGAGAAAGTATAAGAGAATGGAAATCTAATAGTAACAAAGAAAGAAGCTTGTGTATTTGTATTATATCCAAAAAGAGTCTATTACAAAACAATATAGTGTAGTCTCCCAAAATCTCGTTATGATCTACAGAATCACAGGCTTTATAGCCTTTAGAAATTAGTTCAGGATCCTATAAAATTGGATCTTACATCCCTTTAATAGAGCAAAATCAAATAATATGATATATAGGATCTAATCCTAAAATGAAGGTAAAACCCTTATCAAGTCATCTTCTGCAAACTTCGACAACTCCAACAGATCTTCATAAGATGATGTATCAAGTCGAAATTCCACTTGGTCAAAAATACAGTTTTAGCCAAAAATAGGCAGCATACTTGGTTTTTTTCTCATCCTTGATGCCCCAAAAACTGGAACAAAAAGGTGATTTGGATGCCTTTAATTATTATCTTGGAATAGAAACACCCTTTGTGCCATTTGGAACGAAAAAATGGAGATCTGTGCAAAACGAATATCGATCTTCCAGTACCTGCACTTTCGTCAACTTACGTGCATGTAACAGAGTAGGATAAGCTGTCGAAAGTCCAATGATTCGACAACTAATAGTACCTTTGTGAACCCTGATAAGCTGCCGAAAATTTTGGAAATATTCCTCTCACCGATTCACCTATATCTCTCAAATAAAAACATATTTTGGAAAACTGAGAGAGGTTTTTGAATATTGGTTTGTTTTGAGTAAAAACCTCTCTCATTTATTGGATATTCATTTTTATTTTCCCAAGATATTCATTTAAAAAACATGTGTCAAACAGGGAAATTATGAGATCTGAAAATTAGGGCTTAGAGATGAATTCGATTCTCCCAATATATGACACCTGTAGGAAAATTGAGAGAGGTTATTATTATTTGAGGTGTTAGTAACAAACTCCTCCACCCGTTTCTCAAAATGATTCTCCAGTCGCTCAGAATCATCATTTGAAAGTGATGACTCAGCATAGTAAAAACAGACTCTTCTGCACTTTCGGCGGCTCATTTGCCCTTGAAAATATGATTTAGTTGCCGAAAGCCCTGACTTTCCGCAGCTCACAACACTGTAAAATTACCATTTAGCCACCGAAAGCTAAAATTTACTTTTGGTCTATTTTATGAGGTGAAATCCTCATTTTATTGAATTGATATGATTATAACCCTTTCTCAAAGACTTCATGACTTTCAAACCTAAAAATAAATATTCTACCTAATGCTCCTCTTATCATGTGATTTGGAAATAATTTTCAAGTCATTTTTTATC
>JASDQU010375689.1:0-10317 GCA_032191745.1 Picea mariana
ATGTAAAAAGAAGAACCACAGTTGCTAGGCAACTATGTCCTTCACTCCAAGACGACCTCACAGAGAATGGAATTTCTGCTCAGTGAAGGTCTTGGTGAAAATGTCGGCCATCTGTTATGCTAAAGGACAGAACTGTAAGTCAATGATCCCCTCATGTACTAAGTCCCAGATGTAGTGCATGTGGATCTTGATGTGATTCATCCGCTGCCTCTGAACTGGATCTCTGCAGAACTTCAGAGTGCTCTGGTTGTCACACTAGATGACGATCGACCAATGAAACTGAATGCCCAACTCAGTGAGAAAATGTTGTAGCCACATAGCCTGAATGGTTATGTTAACTACCCCTCTGTACTCTGCCTCGGCTGAAGATAGAGCAATGGCAGCTTGCTTCTTGCTTGACCAACAGATAGGCTCGGAACCAAGACTAAGTGAGTAACCAGATGTGGACTTGCGATCAATGCTATCATTAGCCCAATCGGAATCAGTAAACCCAATGAGATCTAATGTAGATTCTACTACATAATGAATCCCAAACGTGATGGTGCCCTGTACGTATCAAAGGATACGCTTTGCAGCTTTCCAATGTAGCTCATGCTGCTCCTGCATGAACCTGGAAACTGCACCAACTACATATGAGAGGTTTGGTCTGGAGTGTGTGAGATACAAAAAGCTCCCCACTAGCTGTCTGTACAGTGTGTTGTCAACCAGTGGAGTCTCCCCGCCATCCTCAAGTTTGACTCCTGATAGGAAAGGAGTCGGAGCAGACTTGCAGTCTGTCATGTGAAATCTCTCAAGGAGATCTCGTGCATACTTGGCTTGAGATAGTTTGATGCTTGATGCATCCTAATTGATCTCGAGTCCAAGGAAGAAGTGTAGCGCACCCATGTTTGTCATCAAAAACCTGTCATTAAGAATCCACTTGACTACAGCTATCACTGAAGTCGAGCAACCGGTGATCAACAAATCATCGACATACAGAACTAAAAGTAGAAGTGAATCAGCCGTCCTGAGCATGTATACATCCGGGTCTGATTTACAATGTACAAAGTTCTGTGACAATAGGTAGGAGTCCATCTTGGCATACCATGCCCTCAGAGCCTGCTTGAGGCCATAAAGTGACTTCTTCAGTCGACAAACCAAAGATGAGTCTTGCATAAATCCTTGGGGCTACTCCATGTAGATCTCCTTAGAGAGATCATCGTGAAGAAATGCATTCTTCACATCCATCTGATGGACTTCCCATCCCTCAGCTGCCGCAATGGTGAGGACCAATCGAATGGAATCCATCTTTGCTACTGGAGCGAAGGTCTCATCATAGTCAATACCATGAACCTGCAGAAATCCTTTGGCGACAAGCCTGGCTTTGTATCTACTGATCTGTCCATTTGTTGTGCTCTTGGTCCTGTAGACCCATCTGCATCTAACAAGTTTCCTCCCAGAAGGAAGGGGAACCAGATCCCAAGTCTGTTTCTTGAGGAGGGAGTTATACTCCTTCTGCATGGCGGATTCCCAAAAGGGATTTCCAGCAGCCTCACCATAAGACTGTGGATCTGAAGATGGAACCAAGAAAATATGCCTAGAAGGTAATGGTTTAGTGGCAGTGAGTGCAATAGGAGGCTCCTCGAAATCAGATCGAGTCCTTCTAGTATCGGCTGGATCACCAACGAGATCCCCTGCATCCTGAAGAGTAGTTTGTGCCCACTTGGGCCTCTACTCTGGCTCTGCAACTGCATCTGGATGCTCGGACTCTGCATCTGACTGTACTGACTCTGATTCTGAATCATTTGAGTCCTCTGAATCAGAACTCACGTCTGAAGAAGATTCATCATGTGCATGCTCATCATCTCAGATAGGTGGAAGAGTGAAGGTGTCTGCATGCGACTGTTGAGGTACATGCGATACACTTTCCTTGAATTGGACACTACGCTCAATGATGAGTCGGTCTAAGGAAAGATCAATAGGCTGATATCCCTTCACACCATTAGGGTATCCAACAAAAATGCACTCAGTGCTCTGTGGATCAAGTGTCGTCCTCTTTTCAGAGGGAATTCAAGCCCATGCACGTGAACCAAAAATGTGAAAGTGGGCCACTTCCGGTTTGAGGACGCTCCAAGCCTCGTAGGGGGTCTTATCCTTGATAGATCTATGAGGAGATCTGTTTTGGATGTATGTTGCACAGTTAAATGCTTCAGCCCATAGTCTCTGTGGTAGTGACTTTGCATGCAACATGCAAGATGCCATCTCCTTTAGAGATCTGTTTTTTCGCTCGGCTACTCTGTTTTGCTGTGGAGTGTAGGGAACTGTATGTTGCAACCGAATCCCTGCCTCATGGAAAATATTATGAATCTCATGATTCACATACTCTCCCCCGTTATTAGTTCGGAGGACTTTGATCTTCTTTTCGGACTATGTCTCAACCAAAGCTTTAAAATCTTTGAGGTGTTGAAAGACCTCGGATTTTTGCCTGAGAAAGTAGATCCAAGTAAAATGTGAGAAATCATCAACAAAAATGAGAACAAACCTCACTTTGTTGATCGATGGATGCAGAAAAGGACCCATGAGGTCACTGTGGATCAGATCTAAAGGTGTGGAATCTCGCTGAGACTTTCCTTTGTTGAATTTCTCTTGAGGGTGTTTTTCGAGAACACATCCCTCACATACTCCCTTGGAGAAATGGATGTCTGGTAGACCATCAACTAATCTTTTCTTGCTAAGCTATTGCATGTATCTGAAATTCAAATGTCCAAACCTTTTGTGCCATATCCTACTACTTTCATGAGCATGAGTAAGAAGTAAAGCAGAATCAAGTTAAATGAATTCAGAAAATGTATACAATCTAGACTGATGATTTACCTCACCGGTAGCAACCTTGGAGTTGGTTTGCATGTCGCAGATGTCCATGGAATTTGGTGTGAATATGAATCTATTTCTGGTGCTGGAATTCGTCATTTGATACATAGAGAGAAGGTTGATAGAAATCTTGGGAACATGCAACACATTCTCGATTCTTCCGTTGGTGAGTTCAATCCTTCCTTTGCCAGTGACTTCGACAGAAGAGTTATCCCCCATCAGAATAGGAGGACCTTTGCATGTGTCCAAAGAAGAATACACTGCTTCTGAGGCAGCCATGTGATGTGATGCTCCTGAATCTATGATCCAAGCATCGTGAGAGGAGTTGATTGCAATCAAGGCATGGCTAGAATTGCCTTTCTTGGAATTCTGATCTTCTGGCTTCTTCTTCTTTGCACCCTCGGGGATGTGATCTCCAAGGTTGTTTTGCTGAAGTATCTGAGACATCAGTTCTATTTTTTTTTGCATGCATGCGGATTCCGAATGGAATCCTTTGTGACAGTATGTGCATTTCTCTCCTTTTATTCCCTTTTCTCCTTTGGATCCGGAGGCATCGGTGAAGGGTTTTGTGTACCCTTCCTTCTTCACATGTGCATGAGATTTCCTCTTATCTTTATCTTTAGATTTCTGATATTTGTGGCTGCCATCATGCATAGTGAGTGCATGTGCCCTTGGGCCTTTGATTGTGCCCATGTTGATGAGCTTGGTTTTCTCTTGTGTTAGGGATTCGATAAAGTCCTCAAGAGAAGGCATCTTCCAGGTGGATCTAGAGGCGAATCTGACAGTATGGAATGTGGATACGAATACAGAGAATTTAGGTCCAAGCTTGGAGAGAATGGTGAGAACCATTTGTTTCTCCTCCTTCGATTTATCAACCCCGCAAGCTTTGAGTTGCGACAGTAAATCCTTGAATTTTGTAACGAAATCTTGGATATTCTCGAAGCTTTTTGGATCCAATGTGAGCAACTCCACCTCCAGCATGTGTCCCCTCATATCATCCTATTTTCCAAAGATCCCTTTCAATATGGTCCAGGATTCAGTGGGAGTCTTACAGGAAGATATATGAAAAAGGAGATCGGGGGAAATAAGACTGCAAATTGTTCCGAGTGCCTCATCCATGCGATTTAAGTACTTGGATTTTTCTATGGCTGATGTCAGTTTTGTATCTATATTCATGGTTAACCTATACAATCCTGTAGATCGGAGATGTATGGCTATTTTCTCCTTCCATGCAAAATAGTTGTAAGGTGTAAGAATGAATTCTTTTTGGAATTCCATTTTTCTACTGTCTTCAATCTTCGGTACCTGCAAAATTTTTTGGTGTAGCTTTGCTTAGCACTCCGTTGGCTCTGATACCATGTAAATCTCAATGATTTCGACTTGAGGTGAACCAAGTCACCAAAGTGGTGGTCTAGAGTGATCTGGACACACACCAACAGTTACGGGAGTGAACTGCCACCTATTTTAGTCTCTCAGGCAGTTACGAGAGTGAACTGCCACCTAGTTGAGTTAACTAGTCAACTAGTCTTCAGTTAACTGACTGAACAGAAAGTATTGAGAAGTTAACTTAAGGAATCAAGGCTAATGCGCCACTTTGGTGATGATACCAAGGTAAGGTCTAATTATCATGGTGATGATCCCAATGCAACATCTAAACTCAACTCAATTAGTCAAACTGAAGTGTGAACTGAAAGAGAATATTCTCCAGGTGGAATATTCTCTCCTGAAATATAGGAGACTGGATAATGACTAATAAACAAATAAATACCTTAGGAAAAAGAAATCCTAGGTGTGTGTGAAGTAACTCCAACAAAATTGTTTTTATTTGAAAAAGAAATGTACATATCAAATCTATTTGTTAAAATACATATATCAGATTGCATAATCCAAGGGTATTAAGGGTTATTTAAGAATAATCCAAGTGCAATAAAGGTTTTTTAAATTGCTCAATCTATTTATATAATTCGTTTAAGCACCATAAGTATGACCTTCTACCTTCCTTATGAAAATTTACATATTTTGAATTCTATAACACCTATTGAAGCCTTTTAAAGCCCTAATAGTTTATATTCACCCTACTAACATTTTGAATATGGGTTTGATTTACCTTAAGTTTCTTGCATACAACTTTGTCGATTTTGTGGCATTTTGGCTTGGAATGAAGATAGAATATGAAATCGAAAAGACTTTATCCAATATCCATTTACTTTCAAATTTTTATCATATAGGTATTATATCAAAAAATGTTTCAAAGAAAAAAGAACCAACCTTCTATCAAAAAGTTCCTTTGATGGTCTACTACATCACAAGTTTTATCATCAAATAAAGATGAGAAAATTTTTGATTTGATTGAAGACTTAAATATATTGAGGTATAATGAAGAATGTGTTGAAGAATTTCAAGGGGCAAAACCCAACACTCAGAAGAAAAGAAAATTGAAAGTTAAACAAGAGTTTCACAAGGAATGGAAAACTAAGTATAAGTTGTTGAAGAGAGAAAACATGAAGGAAAAATAGTTATGAAATGTATACATTTTGAAATGAATAAGGAAACGAGACCATGGGGAATTGGCATTGGTTGTTCTACTGTGAAAAATGATTCACTAGTTGTTCATACCAATTCAAGTATCCATAAACTTTTACAAGAAATAATGTGGGAAGAACAAAACTATCATTAATTACATCAAATGCCTTGATGCAAGTGTCAGTAACAAGACTCGATTCATCAATGGTGGAATGGGATAGGGTATCTTAAATTTGGAAAGATGCTAAGCAAAGAAGAATCTTAAATCTTAAATATTTAAGGATTTTGTTTTTTTTTGTTTATGTTTGTAATAGAATTGCATTGCATATGATGGAGGACTCATCAAATATTTTGTATAAAATTTTGAAGTTTGATGATGTCGTGTTAACGACTATTTCGTAATAATCTTATATTTTTTAACACCATAATTGCGTGTACCAAAACAAAGTGTAACACATGAATACTTTATAGAAAATCTCTACTTAGTATTACGGTTATACATGAATACAAAACTTATAGAAAAATCAAGCCCCACAAGTAATATGTTTGGTTGGAATTTGATCTGTAATTGAGGGAATTATAGTCCACACATTTCATCGACACAAATACTTGCCAAATTAAATTTGAGTTCCCTAAAAATAAACCCTTGTTAATCTACTAATGCAATCTGCAACACTACACTAATTACATAAATAATTTTTTTGATTGTAGAGAATAATACTTCATAAAGAAATAATGTCAAAAACCAAAACTAATGAATGAATTATGAGGTCAAGCTCTTGTATGTTTTGGGTTCACTACGTATGATGAACACCAAATCAAAAAATTCCAAGTGATATATAAAATTCCCAAATCGATGTAGGATTCATAATTGATTAATTCAATAGACATCCTCCAATCAAATAGTTATGAATTTGGTTGGAAATCATGAAGCAACAAATTGTGGGTTCCAATTGCCAACCCGCAGCTTGCTCTTTTATTCACAACAAAAATGAACAAAAAGACATATAATACATAATATTTAATTGACATGCAAAAATAAATATCAAATGTCATGCGAATGACAATTTAAAAAAGAAAAAACCATCATTAAAAATTTACTTGCTCTTGGTTTGACATCAAGAAGCATGTTTTTAGAATTGAAGCGGAAGACAAATACAAAGAAACAAAAGATGATGGAGAACTTTGAGTAAGTGACGAAAGATGAAAGAAAATGAAGATGATGGGCAACTGAGGGTAAGTGACAAAAGATGAATTTTTTGTCAACTCAGGATAGTTGAATGCCAACTATTGGAATTAACTCGGGCATTTGAGATGAGTTGTGTGTCAACTCAAGATAGTTGTGAGTCAATTATGAGAATGAATCTAGTTTTTGTGTTAGTTTGTGTGATTGTTTAAACTACTAAAGCTGATTGAATGCCAACTATTGGAATTAATTTGGCCATTCGAGATGAGTTGTGTGTCAATTCAAGATAGTTGTGTGTCAATTATGAGAATGAATCTAGTGTTTGTGTTAGTTTGTGATTGTTTAAACTACTAAATCTAATTTGAAGTGTTCCAATTACCTTGTTTGTGTTATAGTATTGAGTCATAGCTAAGAGAGTATATATTGATGCATTGTAATTATGATAATGCATGATGTAGGGTAATGTCTTCAAAATAGAGTTTTTTGGAAAAACTTGGATTGGTGCCAATCACTAATGGTTTACTAAGTTTGAGGATTGTTATTAATCATGTATTGTTCAATGTAAAGGGTATATAGTTGTAAGGCCTATATAGGCATGCATACCCCTAATATGATTGTGTTGTATTTGATTATTGGTCTAGAGTACATAAATAATTCGGTGTGTTTTATTTGATTAATGGTCCATTATGGCCATGTTTCCTTGCACTAGTCACTTGAAGACTAGTTAGATGTATTTGATTTCTTTAAAGCCCCGATGACCCGTCTATCTGGTAGGAGGACTTCATGGAGTTGAAGTGGAACTAAGGAACTTGACATCATAATTCTAGGCAAGGGTAGGTTGTTCAATTGTAGATAGGCATGCATACCCTTGATATGATTATGGTGTATTTGATTAGTGGTCTAGAGTTCAATAATAAGTGGGTGTGTAGGAGGTCCATTATGGCCATGTTTCCTTTCACTAGTGACTTGAAGACTAGTTATATTCATTCGATAGTCTAGTATCCACGATGACCCATCTATTTGGTAGGAAGAATTCATGGAGTTGAAGTGGAACTAAGGAACTTGACATCATAGTTCCAACAAGGGTACGTTGTTCAACTATACAAATAGTTGTTAACATTCGTGTGTTAGTGGGCCATATCTTGGTTGTGAACTCTAGGTGATGTTTCAAGCCTCAAAATATTTATTTGAAAAGGTTCATATTGATGGAGAGTGGGTGCCTTTGTTGCACTAGATTCAATCTTAGAATTGCTCATAGGTTTTTAAAATATATTTAAGGAGAATTTAGTGGAGTTCACTAAGGAGTTGTTGAACCATGCACACCAAGGATTTCCTATTAGACTCACAGTTACAATGGTTTGGTAACTATGTACAAGGATAGATGGTTGTTTATTTATATAAATTTTGACAAATTGGTGGTGTGTGGAAGTATCTTCAATGTTTGGGAGAGCATACAGTCCCAGTGGACCAGATAAATATGAATACCTAGATCAAGGCAAGTACTCCTATGGGGAGTCTTGGAAAGTAGCTCCTATTTTGTCTTGGAGTTCAAAGTAGTGTAGGTATTAAATCATTGTCCAGTCTTACAACCTCTTAAATTGTATCTAGGTTGGTTGTTGGATTCCACTATGTGAAACATCTCAAACTTGTTATTTCAATAGGACCAAATCTCGAAAACAAATGACTTGAAAATTCTAATTGACTCTGTGTTGAGTTGTAAATAGATTGAATCAAATCACCGTATAACATGATTGTGAAACTTGGGAATTGAAGGGTTGGGGTTGGAAACAGATTGACTAGAACACACTTTGTTGGAATATATAATTCCTACTTATTTAATATGCTTGCTAATGTTTTGAGAAGTACAGTCAATCTCTATGTGAGTTGTGTGATATTATTCTTAGGAGGTTGTTTGAGAGTTGGATTTGTGAGATCTATGTTTGGTGTGTTTTTGAGATATTATCTCAACCTCTCCATTTATATTTGGAATAAGTTAGATGTGATAAAAACAAGTGAGCTCGATATAATGAGTCACAAGCCATTGTACAAATACTCATTAATTCAATATAACTTTGTCTGTTCACAATCATTTTTCTCTACTCTCCCATTTTATCATGGTATCAGATCATTAGGAATGGACCTAGCTCTCTCACGGGAGGGCCCATGCACATGTGGAGAGTAGAGTAAATTATTGGGTGATTGATAGAATCACCGAGCAAGTGGTGAAGTGATGTGTCAGTTGTTGTAGTTAAAGGAGAAGGACGTGAAAGATCCACCCTTGACCTGCGTGTAACAAAATTGATTATTGCAGAGATGAGATCACCTTTGTGGTGAGAATATTGGTTGTAGATGGCGCGTCAATTTTTGACATGCATCAAAGAGACATGGCGTGGGCACATAATACATTGTCGTTGAGGTTGCTAGAGGTGAGGTCTTGTCGATTACCCATTAATGGCGTTGAATACATTACCCATTGGCATATGTCCTTGATGGAGAAGTCGACCAGTGCGACGAAAAATTCCTCGGGTTTATTATGGTTGTCCCTTGGCTTCTCACACCGCACACCATTTCTGTAACATAACTAGCATACCCCCGAACCGGGGGAAAGGCAACAACGAAAAGAATAATATAGTTTTTTTTAAAGTTTATTTTATAACTATATTATTTCATGAGTAGCATTGTAATGGTATACTAATTATGAGTAGAAAAATGATTTGTTGCAAGGTGTTTAGGTCAAAGTATTATTAATAGGTATTTGGTAGTAAATATTTGAAACTATTTCATATCATGTATAGAAGTATGGACCAAGTCAAATAGTTCATGTATAGAAGTATGAGTACAACATAGAAGAATCTAGAAGGTATGCAACAAAGAAGATAAGCGTGCCTATTATTGTTTTCGTAGTCAGACATAAGCAACATCCTTCATTTTTTCTATCAATATTCCAATCTATTGTTCAATCCACTGCTCTCAAAATTCATTTGGACTCTTCCCACAATTTCAGTCTGCAAATTCATTCGTTTTCTTCCTCTATATTTAAATTCATTCATTTTCTTCCTCTGTATTTAACTTCATTCATTTTATGCCTCTGTATTTAATTCATCAAGGTGCTATGGAGGCACGGAGCATGGAAGTAACCTTCATCTCGGTCCACGATCTGAAGAAAACGGGCATGCTCTCCAAATCAAAGTCCTACGCAGTCGCATGGATCTCCACCGATCACAAAAACATGCAATGGATGTCCGTGGACAAGAACAACGACATTGATCCGACCTGGAACCATGCTATGAAGTTTACCGAAGGAGTGGGTACATGAACTATGGATACTTTATACAAACTTGTACAACTAAATAAGGGACAATTTGTATATGAAGAATTAAAATAAAATCAAACAATTATGGTTCACTTTTGCAAATCCCAAGTGCACTACAAATGCACCTATGCAACATGCACACAAGGAGTGGGTGTGTGCACCTTGTCTAGTTAAAAAAACCTTGTATGACTAAAGTGCCAAGTTGTACATGGAGAAGAATTGAAATAAATTTTATTTTGGTTTAACTTGAATATCAAAATTGGATATAACTATACCTACTTAAAACCATAATTCCACTATATTGAAACCCTCCTTATAGGAAAAGACCATTTTCTCAATATCCTAAAATTGCACAAGCTAAATTAAGAGAAAATAGAGCTACACATTTTTGCATGCCATACCTAACTATAGTATTTACCAAATTAAATGTATAGAAAATTATTTA
>JASDQU010375697.1:0-11393 GCA_032191745.1 Picea mariana
TATTTGCTACTGAAACATATTACAGTGATATAATGTTCAACAATGGCTTACTAGACTCATCACTGTTCTGCTGCATTTCGTTGCTCTGTCTGCCTCATTGCCTTTCTGCACACATTGCTTGCGTTGTATGTTCTTCTACTTTTTATGCTCGATGCGCCATGTCCATTCACTGCACAGTTACTCTTCTGTGCAATTCAACTGCTGCACTCTCCTCCTTCTTCACACATGAATCACCTTCACCAACAACAACCACAACAATCTCCAACAGCAACAACAACCCTTTCTCTTCTCTGTACTGTGTATATATATCTTCTGTGCATCTTGTGCATCCAATATTCGCCATTCTTATGCATGCTCATACCACGCCAATATCCTCCATATCTCAAGTGCTCTACATGATCATCATCGCGACTCTTCAATTTCTCTGGCAGTTCAACCCCCGTGTTCAGCATCACTGCATGTTATACTGAGATTCCTCAGCCTCTCTGGCAGTTTGAGACTCTTCATCTTCTCAGTGACAGTAAAACTCACCTTCTTTGTTTTAGTTACAGGCCTTAATTCTCATCAGCTATCAATCATCTCCACGAACATATTCATCCCTCTTGAAGATTTCCAGCGGCTCTTCACCTTCTCTGTCAATCATCCCAAGTGTCTTCGAGTCCTCTGGCTGAAACCATCAGTGGTTTCTAGCAGTTATACTATGTTGTGCTATAGTATCCCTCTGATCTCCTTCAGGTTTATTTGCACCGTTGGATGAACTTTATTAATCTTGCCTTTAAATCGGGTTTTGGCATTGTGGCATTCCTGTGGCCAAGTGTCTCGACACTTCATGTCACGATCTCTGAAGCTCCAATACAGAGGTTTTCTGTGTTAGCCCCTTCCTCTATATGACCATGGCCATGATCAAGCGCTTATGCTTAAAGTTCTTTTCTCGAATTCGTGTTTTGTGAATCTAGAGATGAGGCATCTCGACTCTCCAAGTCGCGATTCATGAAACTCCGAGATGGAGCTGAAATCAATGGTCTATGATCTTGATGATTCTACAATCCAGATCTCATTGTGAATTTGCATCTCATGATTCCTTCGATAGATGTTCTTGTCACTCCAAGTCGTGATAGGCGAAATTTCGAAAAGGATCTTAGATCAACGGTCCATGTCTTTTGGTGTATTGACGGTTAGGATCTTTTTGTGATCTCGCATCTCACCGATCTTTAGATGGAGGTGCTTGTCAGTCTAATTTGCGATAGGCGAAACTCTGAGAAGGAGCTTTATGGTGCTCTGATCTTTTGCCACACGTCGTCTTGATCCAACGGTCCACGATTGAATCGTGACTTAGCATATCATGATTTCTGCATTCCTGTGGTGAATGTTCTTTTACATCTCCAACACATGATCCTCAAAACTTCGACATGGTGTAAGTCTGTTGACGTCACATGTGTTAAATAACTGCCACATGTCACCCTGATTTGTGACTTACATGTGCTTGGAGTGTTGAATCAGCTTGACACTTGTCATTGCCTGGTTATGCCACGTGTTCTTAGGTTTGCTGACGTGTCTTGTTTCAAGATTTTGCATTTCAGCACTTCGGGACTCCTAATGTTGAGAGTCTCTGACTTCTCCATCTCTCGATCCTGGAAACTCTGACATGGAGTTAGATCAATGGTCAAGATCAAAGCTTGATCTGACGGCTCAAATTACATCGTGATTTCGCATATTGTGATATCGTGATTCCTGATGTTAATAATCTTTGACATGTTCAACTCGCGATCCTTGAAACCCCGACATGGATTTCAATCAACGATCCATATTCAACCTTAATCTGACAGCTGAGATTAAATCATGATTTCAGATATCGCGATTTCAAGAGGTTAGGGAACATCGTTCCTTTGACTCTCTAGTCAGCGAACTGACAATCTATCTCCACGTGTCCTACCTGAAGATGGATGGTCCTCCTTCTTTCAGGATTTTGTGAGCCCTATACTCCTTGCACTTTAAAGAACGTGCAAGTTCTCCTTGATCCAACAATCGTCAGGTTCTGTGCTTGGATCTAACGTCTAATATCTATCCTCCTGTTCAGTGCTCTTCTTGTCTATATTCTGATCTAACATCCCTCTTTCTTTCAAGAATTTTGAATGAGATCCAATGATCAGAAATGCTTCTCGGGCCTTCGATCATTTTATCTTCCTGGACTTATCTTCTATTTGCCTGTTGATCATCGCTGCTGTTCTCAAGCCATCATCACTACTGTACTTGCCATCAATGACAAGCATACGCTACCTGTTAAACATTTTCCAACACAGTGATTCTTTCTCCATGAGGTAATGAGTCTAGGTATCATGGTACATGTCACTCTGATTCTCAAAACATTTGAATAAGTGCATTTAATTATTTTTACTTCTAATGTGTGTTTGGAACTTATGCCTTTTCACTTGTCCACGCCTAGGGGGAATGACAATATGCCTTAGCAAGTTGGTTCCCATAGGGTTTAATTTTCCACTAGGTGGGTTCATGAAAGGTCATCATCCATTCCCCCCATACTTACCACTTTTTATCTTTTTCCCTCTCATCCATCCCATACATTGGTTCAGGCACTGGGTTTTCCAAGATATCAAAGGCTTGTACCTTACCTTAAGGGAAGAAGGGGAGAAAGGCCCAGAGGGTAAAAGTAGCTAGAAAAATATAAAATACAAAATAACAAAAACCTTCATATGCTTCTTCCAGGGATCCTCGAGAAAGAAATAAAAGGATTCTCAGCAAGAAATAAAGGGACCCATAAAATAATAAAATGAATACCTAGTTGGAGGATAGGGGGTCTCATCCGGAGCCAACCTATTAGGTTCATGGGCATGTAGCAGTATGACACTACAATTTAGCGAGTTACCATGCTAGGGTAGTGGCTCTTAGTGGCATATCCAAGAGAAAGGGCATCTCATCAAGAGCCAACCTTATCATCTCCGTGAAATTCTTGTGGTTAGCATTGTCACCACTGGTCACCATGCCATGGCAGTGTTCCCTAACTAGTCTTATGAAATAAATAAAAAATAATATAAAAATATGAAAGGAATTGAATGGGCTTGGAAACATTTGCATCCATGACAAGGTGCAACTCACCCTCTTCAGAGGCACCCACAGGTAATTCATACATTGCCCTTTCATCACTGCACCCATTGCTCAAACATCCCTCACCACCTTATCCACTTACATAACTTGGATCTGTATTCACCTAGAAACAACCCACATCCAATGAGATATATCCCAATAGGACCTCCTAATGTCCTCATCAAACCTGGCTTATAGAATATCATAATGTCTTTGAGAACTTGTCTGGGAAAGGGGGGTTTTATGCACATGTTTAGATAACTTGATTATTAGATGTGATTGACATTGCTATGATTCATGTGACTTATGAGCCCATGGAGGGCACACTTGTTGTTTTTTTAGGGCCAGACCCGACGGAAAGGTACATGTGGTAAGATGATTAGTTTGGACCTCCATAGGGCTAAAATCCCACCAGATGGATGTTGAGACCCAAGCCGGGGGCAAGGACACATCAAAGGTTTTCACCAGAGAAAGAGGAGGGTGTTCCACAAAAGACAACATGGCAGGCCTAGACCTAGGGGTCTTTGCCTCCTACTATTATGTAGGCTTTGGAAGGCCCATGACATCACATCTGTGACCGTTGATGTGACCCAACATTTGATGGACACTTTGGAGGCAGTTGTGTTCCAAGTGGCACGTGTGGCTTGATCCAAAGGCCTTGGGAGGCCTAACGTTTTTCTCTTCTTGATTGAATGGTTATGGTTGTATTTATCTTGCATTTATTCTAAGATTATGAAATTGCTAGCTTAAAACCATAGGAGGCTAAAGAACATGTTATTTTTCTTGCCTTAATAACTTTCACCTACTAGATTATGCTAGAAAACCAATTTTCTTGTAGCTTTTTTCTAAGGGCCTTGCCATTGCAACACCCTAGCACCTTTGCTTCATGTAGGCTTCATCTTTTTCATCTTTGAGCTAAAGAAAGAGGAAAACCACTAGGGAATAGGGTTACCTAATTCCTAGTGGCCATTTCCCCCTAAGGTATATTGATTGAAGCCTTGGGATGCCAACACTTAAATCATTAACCTTGTTGTCTCTAGCTCTCTTATTATCAATTTATTCCTTCAAGATTGCCACTGCTAAAAGAGACTCCATTTACCATAAAATCACTAATATAAGCCTTGTACTTTAGTGATTTATAAAAACTACTCTCAAAACCTTTACCTTAAGCTCTCTACTAACTCTTCCTAACACTATAATAGACTAAATTAATAACCTACTTGTTGTTGTTACAAAAGTAAGCTACAATCATCTATTACAACATTAAAATCACCTAAAAGAAATTGTAAAGTTGATTTATACACTACCTAATTTCCTTCTGACAAATGCTAGTACTTGTGTATTAATGAGTGATAATTTTGGGTCATTTTGAAGCTCTTTCAAGGAATTTATTGTGAAGCTATTATCTTATAAACGTTATTGTTATAAAATTTTATTTGCTTCATCATATATCAACTATTTTCTTTTATTGATAATGTCCATGGTTTTATGAAGTACTAATGACAAGTTGTGCTTGTAAAAGATATATTATCTTGTTGCTTTGTTTTGGGCAGGTACATCTAAGAACTTCATTACTTCATTGGTTAAAACCCTATGACTTTCTGATCAGTGTGACTTGTGAGAGCGGATATTTTCATAGACACTTTAACCTTTGACCTCTCAAACCCCCAGGTCACCGAGGACATCTTCCTTGGGCCGTCAAACCTAAATAGAAAGAGGTTCCATGTTGAGGTGACAATGATAGGATAACCTCCCGTTACACCAATTTTCCTTCGCTTAACCTTTTCCTTTGGAATAAGTACACATTGTGTGATAATAGGACTAATCGCGTTGCCTTAGTGATGGTTCAAAAGGTGACCGCAAGCCATGAGCTCCAACTGGTTTGCTGGAAACTACATTACGATATAATGGGGTCTCTCCCCCTCACCATCATACATTATGACGATATCGATCGCACCCAGTGGAAGAGAGGCCTGCACAAACACTAAATTTAAATGAGGTTCATATAAACCCTAATTCGTGAATGACATCAAACCCTAGCAAAGCTCAATCCAACCATGAGATTTATCATTCTACATTTTGATCTAGGTTTACTATTAATATTGATAATTTCTTACAAATATTATTGGAAGTAAATAATAATAATTATGCAAAATATTATTGAACCAATTAACTTACTATTTTTACTATGATTTGTAATTGTTTTACAATTAGTGTTGTTCTTAGAAGTTTAGGGATAGATCAATATAATAAATATTGTAAAAGATGTCAAAACATATTTATGTTGAAATGGTTATGTGAACTTGTCATAGCTACTTCTTTGTAGTTTGAAAAAGATTATGTAAACAATGGAAGGTTTATCCTATAACATATGTTTAGACATGTTGAAACCTAACATCTTTGAATTTGATGTCATCTCACAAAGATACTAAATACACATTTCACTCCATTATGTTTCCTGATCCGGATTCGATCATAGAAAGACTTCTTTTGGAACGGAACAAACTGACCGATGCCTTTCCACCATTATGTTTTGTTGTTATTCTAAGTACTCTCCATATTTTCATGTATATGATATGCAAGTCCATTGATTTTAAGTGGATATTCATCTTCTTCATTCATCATAAACTATATTATCTACCTTTGTTGCATAGTCTCTTTTATTATTAATTTTAGTATCTTATTATTTTGTTTATTTGGCTTTCTCATAAACACCTAAGGTGAAATTATAATATTAACTTCTTATGTGTTAAGTCTTATAATATTTTGTAGATCATATATAATATTTAGCTGATCTCTTATAACCTTCAGTAAATCTCACTCACATCCTAGATAGAAAGCAACATGTCTTATTAATATCTTTTCATGTTTTATGATTTTTTTTTTACTTAAATATTATATATATATATATATATATATATTTGTCTTTGATTTTAAACTTTATATTAGAGGGGATATTGTATTTTTTATTTACTTATATTTTTTTATTATTTTAAAGCGATACATGTCAAGTATAAGCTCACAATGGAATGAAGTACACATTTCCATTATAATTAAAAAAAAAAAAAATCTAAAATAACAAATAACCAACCATTCATGGTTGATCATACGAATCAAATAATCCACTAACCAATAAACCATTAATTCTTAAAACTTAGTAATGATAATTGACTATGATTAATTATGGTTAATGCTACTCACTAATTAATCAATAATAAATATGGTTTATTATAGTTGATAATATTTTCGCCAATTTTATTATTGATAATTACATCTTAAAGTATAAATTTTCTAGAATTAACCCTACTTTACTTATTTTAATATTTTTTTGATATTCCTTTGAAGACAAATATTAAAAATTAGTTAAGATTTTAATATATGAAAATGTGCAAAATTTTTGATGAACTAGATTTCACATTATTTTATTTCAAATTTATCTTTATGCTTGTAACCATAAATTTGGGTAAGATAACTAAATTTTTTAAATATAAATATAAATAAATTAAATTTGACATCATATTATTTTAGGTTTGTCTTTATGCTCGTAACCATAAATTTGGGTAAGATGGTTAAAATATTTAGATGTGAATATAAATAAATAATATTGATATAAATAACTTTAAATAAAAAATATTTTTATATTTTTAAAATTAATAAATACAATGAATCTTAATTAAAAATAAAATACAATTAAAACAATTATATGCTTCAAACAAATTATGTTTATTTTGAGCATTTGTGAAATAAAAAATTCAAATAAGTTTTCATTTATTACAATAAAATTAAATTTCATGCACTACCATTAAAATCATAAACATTTATGAAAAAGAAATGTGAAATAAAAAATTCAAATAAGTTTTCATTTATTATAATAAAAAAAAATACTTTATGGTTAATCAATACTTATAAAAATTTCTTATAAAAATTCAAATAAGTTTTCATTTATTATAATAAATGAAAAGAGTTTTATTTGTCATGAAACTATATATTAAAAAAATATGTGTATTTCAAATTATATTAAAATTCCATTTATGATATGTCGTATTTCCTTAATATATATTTGAATTTTCTACCTTTACATCAACTTGTGAATCTAATTTAATAATTGAATTATTTTCTCTAATTACAACGTACATTCTCATTCATAAAATCCATATGATGCATTTAATTTTTACATATTTTATTTTTTTAGCTCTACAAATCTTCTTTTTCTAATAAATACTTTATTTCCAATAAATACCTCATTTCCAATAAATACCTCATAGGAAACTGAGACTCTTTGACAAATGCATCATCATAGTTTCCTTTTTTAAGCTCAATTCCTCTTGTTAAATGACAATATATCCAATGTGTTTTTAAAAAAAAATTAAAAAAATGAGTTGAAACCTTATCATTTTTTAATGACACAATTAATTTTCTTCTTTTCTTTAAATAGTATGCTATTGTTGTTCCTACAATTGAGAAAAAAATTATATATAATTAAATTATATTTAAAAATTATATATAATTAAATTATATTTTAAATATATTAATAAGAAAAAAATAGAATTACATTAAATCAATTTAATTGTACTAACAAAATTCAACACTTGTTCATTTTTATTTGTAAAAAATAAATCCAAACACCTAGTCATTTTCATTTCAAAAAAGTTACACAAGGTGATTAATCAATACTTACAATTTGCTAAGGGTTAATAGTATCACCATCTTTCAATTTTATAACCATTGTATTAAAGGGATATACGTGACTAAAAAATTTATGAGCTTTAGGATGATTTACAATATTTTCCCCAATAACCAACATGCATTTGCTCATTGGGCTTTGATCCACTTATGTGTGCACGAGTCACGATATCATTTAATATAGTATCTCTCGGTGCAACCACACATTCGATCACTACCTCAAGGTTCCCCCATGATTCCAGGTAAATCCCTCACGAGAATTGAACCTTGCCCAAGGGTGAAAAACTCCTCGCTTTCCACCATTAGATTCAACCCCTTTGAACTCTAGAAATATAATGATTAAAATCACCATTTATATTGATATTGATTTTTTAAAAATCCAATATTTATACCAACTACGTTTTATCTTAATTAATCTTGTATTAATATGAATCTTATCAAAATCATTTACAAATAATTGCTTTCTTTATATAATTTGCCTTTAATTTTTAGTATTTTGTAACACAATTGAAAACATGATTTATATTGACCTTTATTTTTAAGTATCTAGAATTTGCAAACTACTTTTTATTTAATATCTTGAATTTGAAAATGATAAAAACCATATACCATTTTTTTTTATCAAGTGGGATATGCAACTCATTATCTAAAAATTTCAAAGTTTTAGGATTTAAACCACATGATATAGTAATTAAATTGTACATGAAATAATATTTGTGAAAAAAAATAAATAGAAACCCACTCATACAAAATTTCAAATAATTTCTCGTCAAAATTACATTTAAAAATTATTTTCCCACCCATGTCTTCCCAAAATTGTTTTTATTTTTCCAATCAATGCTCTTACATTACATTTAACGATTCTAAAGTCGATGAAATTGTGTCAAAATTTAGATATGCTTGTAACTTCAGTAGAAGCATTGATAACAATGCGAAGACATGGAAATTTTATTGTAGTTTGGTTTGGAGGAGGATCTTGCATTTTTGCTTGGTTAGAATAGTGTTTGAAGTATCTCTATATTAGTGTAGATCATTTTAAATTCTAGATTTATCAAGAACTAAGATGATTCAAATCCCTCAAACTGCAAACTGTTTTAGAGTGTAAAACATAAGTAAATGTTTGCACCTCAATAGATTTGATCTTTCTCTTTGCATGATACATTTAGAGTTAATATGGATCTACATTAGTTCCAATCATAAGTGGCCATGTTAAATACATTATGCCAAATAATTTTTCATTATATCATCACTAAAATCAATGCATTGTAATGTTTTTCAAATATATCATCTGTGAAATAAATCCACCTTATTATTTTATTTTATATCATCACTCAAATCAATGATTCTTAATGCTAATGCATTTACTCATTGTTAAAATCATTGTAATCCTCATATTTCTTTGAATCGTTTTTTTATTATATCATCCTTGAAACCAATATAACCTATTATTTTGTGTTATATCATTGTTGAAATGTAAGTAGATATTGTATTCTTTCTTGGTTTCCATGGTTGAAACATATCAATATTGTAAACCTCTATCTTTTAAATTTTGAAACTTTCTTCATTTTAATAACCTATTGAAGCATAATTGTATATATTAAGAGAAATTTCACCGTCTTCGTATTGAACCATTATCTCAATAATGTATTTATTCCCAATATACTTCTTGTTATTTTATATTTAAAACAACTTGAAAATGGATGCTACTTAGGTGATAAGAAATGATAAGATGGTCTAGTTTTAAAAACATATGCATCCAAAAACTTGCTCAACATGCCAAGGGTTGTAATGATCCTTTTTTGCAACTAAATTACCATGTATTAAGTTTTAGTTGTGCTTGTCATATATTTTGGGAAGGTGTACGCTACTTCTATCTAAAATAATAATAAAATTTAAAAAAATGTATATTAAAACATTATGTGAACTTGTCATAGCTTTGTCTCTATTTCAATATTTTTCAACATAAACTTGGGAATATCATTAAAACGTTTAAATATGAATATATATAAGTAATATTGATATAAATGAATTTAAATAAATAATACTTTTAGATTCCCATGAAATTATTAAATGAAATGAAATCTTGGTTTAAAATAAAATCTAATTAAAAAAATTGCATGCTTTAAAGAAATAATGTTTTTTAACAATTTACAAATAATAAATTCAAATAAGTCTTCATTTATTATAATAAATAAATTTTCATGCACTAACATTAAAATCATGTAAAAGTTGATATCATTATAGATAAAATAAAAATACAAAGAGTTTTACTTGTCATAAAATTATATATTGAAAAAACATGTTTATTTTAAGTTACATCTCAAAGTTCCAATTGTGATATGTCTTATCTTCCTAGAATATATTTGAATTTTTAAACTTTATATCAATTTATGATTTAAGTTAATAATTCGATTATTTTTTTCAATTACAACGTTACAAATGCATCCTAGATAAAATCAAAATACAAAGAGTTCTATTTGTCATAAAACTATATATTGAAAAACATGTTTATTTTAAATTACATCAAAGTTCCAATTGTGATATGTCTTATCTTCCTAGAATATATTTGAATTTTTTAAATTTACATTAATTTATGATTTTAAGTTAATAATTTGATTATTTTCTTTAACTACGATTTTACAAGTGCATCTTCATTCATAGAATCAATACACTTTTTTCGATTTTTAGATATTAAATTTTTTCCTTTTAGAGACTTTCAATGTCCATCCAAATACCTTATAAGATTTTCCATCCAAATACTTTATAAGAGAAGGGATCTTTGGAAAATGTAGCACCATAGCTTCATTTCACTAAGCACGATTCTTTTTTTCAATGGAAATATATCGTATGTCTGTTTTCCCTACAATGTGTGTTTTCCTTATAGAATAAATTGTGTTCTTTTAGTTAAGCACAGTTATTGTTCCTTAATGGAAATATATCCAATGTGTTTTTTTTCTATAAAATAATTTGTGTCTAGAATTTATAGAATTTATCTTTTTTAATGACACATAATTTTATCTTTTTTCTTTAGATAGCATGCATTCCTACAATTCAAAAAAAATAAATAAAATTAGATTTTATTTTAAATACACATTTCTTATAATTAGAAGAAAAAAAAAAAAATTAGATGAAATCAACTTGTTTATACTAAAAAAATTATAGTTATTTTTATTTGAAAAAAGTTACAAGATGATTAATCAATGATTACAACTTTTTTGTAAAGATAAATAGTATGACAATGTTTCAATTTTATAACCACGAGAATATGTGACTAACAAATTTATCATGTGATGCTTTACAATGTTCCCTCCAAAATATTTTTTCCAATAACCAACATGCATTTGTTCACTATTATAGGAAAACCTTGATCCTTTTGGTATAGTTACATTGGGTTTGTGTGTGAATTTGCATTAACAAATAAAAAAATGTTTAAGTAAATATAATACGTAAACAAATTCAAATTAATGTTTTAATAAAATTTATTCATGAAAATAAAATATGATAAATAAGAATTAATCTTATTTATATTTGTAAGGTAGCTAGAGAGGTAGTGGGGGGGGCAGAGGGCCCATAGTGATAATAGTGGAGGTCATTCAATGTAAGGTGGACTA